>JAJOOO010017721.1:0-27981 GCA_029582685.1 Solanum piurae
GATTGCTTAACATATATGTAGATGCTCATTGAATGTGGAGAAGGTAGTTCCTCCTATACTTATGTGAAGTAAAGAGTTTTGAGCATAGTGATGTTGTGAATTAAATTCCTATATGATATGATGATATGATGTTGTTGATGTGACTGGTTGTTGTGCTGCTAGTTTGAGTCATTGTCTCCCTAGAAAGAAGTCCAAGTGACATTCGGGGACGAATGTTCCTAAGGAGGGGATATTGTAACACCCCGGAAATTCTATGTCTTAAGTTAGAGCCTCACCTTATGAATAATGACTTAAAAATAGTTAAAATGATGTTTCTAAACCTAAATTAATGTAATTGACTTAGTTTGGAAGAGTAAAAGTCTAAACGTCAAGAAACGACCAAGACGTCCGGAAACTAGAGAAGAATGTGTCCTAGCGTGTCCTTAGGTTTTGGTCAGGTTTGGGAGTATCGTATGATGGTTTAATCTTGTAAAAAGGTTTAAATTAGGTAAATATATGTTTATAGGGTCAAAACGTTTGAATACGACACCCCGGGGCCACCTTAAGGAGCCTCGAGGAGGACCCTAACCTTGGCCAAGCAAGCTTACAAGTTGCACTTGGTTGGAGTAGCTGCGCGTCGCGCACTTGCTCCCCCAAAGGGAAAAAATCAAGTTCGTGACGCGGTCGTCTCGCGGAATCTACTGTCTCGAAATTTAATTCCAAATATCTTCTGGGAACAGCTCCGCGTCGCGGACTTGTTCCCCGACGAAAATTCAGAAATTCAGAAATCAACCTTATTTCATTAAAGAGTCAAACTAAGTGAGGGGTATTTTAGGTACTTTACGGGACGTGTATATATTGATTTTTAAGTCAATTTACCTCAATTTTATCACTCAAACACAAAACCTCAAAGATCTAAACCTAAAGTTCCTCCTTCTCTCTACTCTCTCTCTTCCCAAGAACTCCATTAAAGAAGATTGGAGCTTCAAGAAGAAGACCAACTCTCCAAGGTTTCAACTAGGATTTTCGTGGTTAATTCATCAATAAGGTATGGTTTCTTATCACTCTTGGGATTACTTTCCCCAAGAGTCCCCTTCAAGATGAATTTCAAAATCTCCAATTTCTATGTTTCAATCCAAAAACGTGGGTCTTCTTTCTAAAGTGAAATTGATGTTATAAACTGACTTTGATTAATGTTATATGAACAATTATGGATGAATTTATGTTGTATTGATGGTTTCTTGAAGAATTCCCCATGAGACCCATGTTTCTCCTTCTTTTCCTAATTCTAACCCTAGTTTGTGTTGGGTCTTTGAATGAAGCCTTGAAGGCTATGAAGAGAATATGTCAATTGCTTATATTGATGTTGATTATGTTATTGCTTCATGAATTACCTTGTATTATGTATTGGCGATGAATTGTTGGGTAATTGAAGTATGAATGTTCCATGGAAGGCAAGAAGGTATGAAGGTTTGTTCTTCTTGGAACTCAAGTATGAAAGGTAAATTACTTAGATTGTAATGATGCTATACCTAATGTGTTTTTGTGGTGTTGATGACCTAGTTTCCTTATCCTTAACCCTCTACACTTGAATTAGCTATGAAGTATGTATGTATGTTATGGTATGATTGCTATATGATTGAAAGGTAGTTCTCATGATTATAGTGTAATGTAAAGTGAAAGGTTTACTCACTTGCTAAGTTTTACTAAAGTGAAAGGATTGTTACTCACTTATGAACACATATGAGCTATTATGGTAAGATGTTTACATAAGAGTCTAGTAAAGGCTAATGTGAACTTATGTGATGACTAAAGATGAGATCTAAAGGGAATTAGATGCTTAGCACCGAAAGGGCATGTAAATGAGATGGGGGTCTCACATTTAGTAAGTCCGGCTCCCCACATGGGTTACCTCACATTTAGCAAGTCTGGATTACCCACGGTATGTGTTGTCTCATGAGATGGAAACCCATACGTTTAGTAAGTTAGGATTTCTAGAAACAATATCCTTGACCCTTAACTATGTGCCAACATAGGACTTTAGCTTAGTGGATCCACCTAGATAGCTATGTACGAATGGTTACACCTTAGGCAAGTGTTAACCCTCTCTTTTCGGTGTGGCAGTAGAACACCGGATTCCATGTTGCTGTTATGGTTTATGTCGGTTATTGCAATATTTCCCTAATGTAAAAGTAAATGAAGGTATGAAAGGTGTGAACTCTTACTAGGGCTTTCTTAAGGGTTTCTACATAGTGTAAGGGAGGGTATGGGACTTCTCTTACACATTGCACTTGTGGGATCCTGAGAGATGGTTGTAGTAGTGTTCTTTTATGATTATGATGATTATGACTTATGTATGTTGAAGCTATGTTATGTATGATCATTATGAATATGGTAAGTTATGATGAAATATGATCTTATGAATGTATGCATGAAGTAGGTTGCTTAATGTGATACTTGGCTTTGAATAGGGTTATGGGATTCTATTCTTTGCATTGCACTAGCATTGCTTGGGTTGTCTACATGATTGGCATGATAATACGTTGGTTTGGACTGTGATGCTTATTTTGTGTGCATATTGGATTTACTTGGTAAAGAGCATGTTTTGAATAAAATGTCCTTTTATGCATGTTTTCAATGGTTTTTATGCATAGTAGCCATACTTAGTACGTGTGTTGTACTAACCCATATTTTCTCCCTTTTTCCCCAATATTTAGGTTCGAGCCGTTGAGGATTCAAGCTTACTTCTCAAGACACTTGGAGTTGCTTCCCCAAGTTGGTGAGTCCTTAAGTCCGAGGACAAGACCATATGATCTAGCTTCTATGTTTAGTTCTTTGCTTATGTTGAAAGACATTGTTGTACTTTCCTATTTCAAAACTTCTTATTGATGTAAGGGCTAAGTCCCATTTTCGATACTTCTATGTCTAGATGGTACATTGTGATGAAGTTAGATTATATTTTCATAAATGAAGTGAAGTTGAACTTCCAAAGTAAAAGTTTTAAATTTTCCGTGATTTTATTCTATGACACATGTTATGATGAATGCTAAGGGCTTGTATAAGACCTCTTCGAGGTCGAATACGCTGGGAACGACTAGGGGGTGCTCTCGAGTCGTTACAGTGCGCCAGGAGGAGTCCTTTGAACTTCAACTCCAAGCGTTGCGCGCCAGCCAGTGCGCTTGGCTTCAGTGATTTCTGTAAAAAAAAAAACATTTTTCACTATTTCAAACTAAGTTACAAATAATGAAAAATCCTATCTAGCTAAAACTAACAAAAGTACTTCCTAGACTCTAAGAATTGAAACTATGCTAAAACAAAAAAATCAAAATTCAAAAACGAACTACCTATCTATTACTTACTGTTCACGGGTTGGCTCCCGTGTAGCACTTGATTTAACATAGCTACACGATGCAGTTTGGATCATTCATCATTTAGCTCAAGAGCCTCCAGATCACGATCTAAATCTACACCAAAGTAGTGTTTCACCCTTTGCCCATTTACCAAGAACGTAGGGCCAGTCTCGCCTTTAAGTTCAATAACCCATGTTATGCCATTCTTACCACTTCGAAAGGACCACTCCATTTTAGACCTTAGTTTTTCGGGGGATAACCTTAATCTAGAGTTAAAGAGTAGGACTTTTTCTCCCATAGTAAAAGTACGAGTAACTATGTGCTTGTCATGTCACCTTTTCATCTTTTCTTTGTAAAGTTTGGCATTCTCATATGTGTGGAGCCTAAACTCTTCAAGTTCGTGAAATTGACTCACTCTCTTTCTACTGGATAGCTCAGGGTCCAAATTTAACCTCTTAATCACCCAATAAGCTTGGTGTTCTAATTCCGCCGGAAGATGACATGCTTTACCAAACACTATGTGATAGGGAGAAGTCCCCATGGGTGTCTTATAAGCAGTCCAATATGCCCACAACGCATCATCTAACTTCTCAGACCAATCCTTCCTCTTCGCATTCACTGTTTGCTTCACCTCTTTATTTGAAACTTCCACTTGGCCACTCGTTTGAGGATGGTAAGTTGTAGCAACCTTATGCTGAATACCATACTTAGCAAGAAGATTTTTAACTAGATGGTTAATTAAATGCTTACCTCCATCACTTATGATTGCCCTTGGAGTGCCAAAGCGAGTAAAGATGTGCTTCTTGATGAACTTATCACAACCCTTGGATCGTTCGAAGGAAGAGCGACAGCCTCCACCCATTTACTCACATAATCCACAGCCACAAGGATGTATTGGTTTCCACTCGATGGTGGGAAGGGACCCATAAAGTCTATTACCTCCCCACACATCAAAAATTTAAACCTCCAAATTTTTACTCAGCGGCATCTCATGTCTTCTTGAAATAATACCCAACCTTTGGCATTTATCACAACCCTTCACAAAAGCAATAAAATCTTTAAATAGCGAGGGCCAAAAGAAACCAAATTGTAGTACCTTGTGCGTCGTGCGCTCTCCTCCATGGTGTCCTCCATATGGGCTAGCATGCCAACTTTCAAGCACTTTTTGAACCTCTTAATTCGGAATGCATCTTCTCACCACCTGATCCACACCTTGCTTGAACAAGAATGGTTCATCCCAGATATAGAACTTAGCATCATGATTAAGCCTTTTCTTTTGTTGCGTGGTTGCACCCAGGGGTAATCTCCACTAACAATTAGATTCACAATGTCCGCATACCAAGGCACTTGAGCGATATCTAGTGCCATCAACTGCTCATCCGGAAACTCTTCCCGGATTTGTTCACATTTATTCACACGGGAGAAATCCTCCAATCTAGACAACTGATCAACTATTTGATTCTCAATATCTTTCCTATCCTTAATCTCAAGGTCAAATTCTTGGGGAAGCAATATCCACCGAATCAACCTTGGTTTAGCATCCTTCATGTTGAATAGGTACCTAATAGTTGCATGGTTAGTAAAAACAATCACCTTAGTACCTACCAAATATGATCTGAACTTGTCGAAGGTGATCACTAGAGCTAGCATTTCCTTCTCAGTCACTATGTAATTAGCTTGTGCATAGTTGAGGGTCTTGCTTGCATAATAGATCGAGTGGAACACATTATTTTTTCTTTGTCCCAAAACTGCACCCACTGCTAAGTCGCTTGCATCACACGTGAGTTCAAATGGTACTTCCGAATTCGAAGCAATTGAGGAGTTCCTCTTCAACATCTCAAAAGCTTTCAAGCACGTCTCATCAAAATCAAATTTCACCTCCTTCTCCAAAAGACTGAACATAGGTCTTGCAATCTTGGAGAAATCCTTGATGAATCTCTGGTAAAAACTTGCATGTCCAAGGAAATTTCGCACACCTTTTACAAAAATGGGAGGGGCAATTTTTCAATAACTTCTACCTTGGCTTTATCAACCTCTAATCCCGACTTAGACACCTTGTGTCCCAACATTATCCCCTCTCTAACCAAAAAATGACACTTTTCCCAGTTTAGCACTAAGTTAGTGTCTTCACACCTAGCAAGTACCTTATCAAGATTCCTGAGACATACCTCAAAAAACTTCCCGAAGATGGAAAAATCATTCATGAACACCTCTTACAAATTCTTCCACCATATAATGAAAAATTTCCATCATACACCTTTGAAAAGTTGATGGTACATTGCAAAGTCTGAATGACATGCGTTTGAATGCATATGTACCATAAGAACAAGTGAACGTGGTCTTTTCCTAATCCTCGGGTGCAATTAAGATCCGGTTGTAACCGGAATACCCATCTAAGAAACAATAGTATTGCTGCCCTGCTAGTCGGTCAAACATCTAATCAATGAAAGAAACGGGGTAGTGATCTTTCTGGGTGGCATCATTTAGTTTCCTGTAATCCATACAAATTCTCCATCTGGTCACTGTTCTAGTAGGAATCAACTCATTCTTTTCGTTCCTTACCACTGTCATACCTCCCTTCTTGGGAACACACTGCACCAGACTTACGCACCTACTATCAGAGATCGGGTACACAATTCCAACATCTAGCCACTTTATTACTTCATTTCTCACCACTTCTTTCATCAAAGGATTTAGTCTGCGTTGATGTTGTGCACTTGGTTTGTGATCATCTTCCATGTAGATTCTGTGCATACATAACACCGGACTAATCTGATGAATATCAGCCATCTGCCATCCAATGGCTTTCTTTATCCGCTTGAGGACCCTCACTGCCGCATCAACCTATATTTCAGACAACTCTGCAGAAAGTATAACATGCAAAGTTTTGTTAGTACCCAAATAAGCATTCCTTAGGTGAGCAGGCAGTGTTTTCAGTTCCAACTTGAGAGCTTCTTCGATTGAGGGTTTGGGTGGAGGCCCTAACTCACGATTTAATGGCTCCACTCTATACCCGTGAGTCTCTACGAGTGCCAGATTCAAACATGTCTCTATCTCTTGGGCCTCAGTATCTCCATCCACCTCATGGCCCACTAACACTCTTTCCAAGGGATCTTCGGGCACAACTAACTGCGGTTCTACTATGTGATCTACCACCGTAATAGCAGACAACTCTTCATAGATAGAAGGCAATTTTAAAGCGTGTTAAACCTCAAATACCTCAACCTTATCATGTGCCCTAATAGTTAATTGCCCAGCTACTACATCAATAAATGTCCTACACGAGGCCAAGAACAGACGTCCCAAAATGAATGAAACTTCAGAATCGGGTTCAAAATCTAAGATCACTAAATTCACCAGAAAAATCAAGGAACATACTTGAACTAACATATCTTCTACCACCCCCTCTGGCCTAGCAATGGATTTAACAGTGTCACGACCCAAGGGTATGTCCTAAGTGTAACATGGCGTACTTGACCTCAAAGGGGTCTCATACAAGCCCTTAGCATAGAATAACATAAGATAATATAAAAGTTTGAAAAATTTAAAACTTCTTTTAATCATACAATCGAAAACTTTTCATAAAATGCAAGCGGAAGTCTTTACTACACCTTTGTCTCAAACCATCTACTAAACTCTTGAATAAAAGCCTTGGGACGCAGCTCATACAAATGTCTAAAACATAAGGAAATGACATAAAAGAAATAATGGGTTTGTCCTCGAAGCTATGAGGACTCACCAAAATCCTCAACTTTTCTTGCTCCTTATAAACCTAGCCTCCAAAGAAACTCAATCTCCGAAACCCTACATTTGATTAGAATGAACTCAAAGTATGTGTTAGTACAAAATGTACCAAGTATGATAGCTAGCACAACATCATAGCAACATCTAAAAATGGTTAGTTAACATAAGACAAACATAAGAGATAATGACATAAGCATAGCATAATCTCCAACATAGGCATCATATAATCATAAGTCAACATAAGACATAGTTAATGAGCATAGGAGATACATCAATTTCATGGTCCTAAGAGCACTATACTCCTAAGAAACCTCAAGGCACACTTGTGCAATGCATGAATGGTATCCTATAATACCATTCACACTAAGCATATCTTTGAAATCACTCTATTCATGTGTACTACTCATAGGTGTCATTCTTGACCTACTATATACAGACAAGGAACTACCATCTTAAGGCAATCATATCATGGGAGGCAGTTATAAACACATTCCAAGCTAATCATACGTCACATAAGAGGACACTTCATAAGTAGCTTCAAGTCATACTTGTGCAATATATAAATTACATCCCATACTACCCTTCACACTAAGTACTTTTGTAGGCTAGGTTACTCAATGCTTACTATTTATCATTCTAGACTATCAAAGACTAGCACCCTACTAGGCTAGACCTAACTAACATGGAAGACACACTATCATGTAAACCAAGCTATACAAGGAAGAATACAAGTATTCCAACATATCTACCGTGCAAACATTCAAAATGATGCGTGCTACTATTAGGGGAGTATGAACCCTCAAACCTAAGCTACCCTTAGGAAAGTATGAATCCTCAATCCTAAACTACCATGAAATGGTCTTGGCCTAACCAAGTCATGCTACCATGAAGGAATTCTAACAATACTAGTTCAAGATACCCTTAGAAGAGTATAGGTCCTCAATCCTAGGCTACCATGCCTACACTAATGCTAGCTACCATGAAGAGCATCCCACAAATGCTAATTCAAGCTACCATGAAGAGCATCCCACAGATGCTAATTCAAGCTAACCTTAGGAGAGTATGGTTCCTCAATCCCATGCTACCATGAGAACTTCTAACTCATGCTACCTAAGCAAGTTACACATGAAGGGATCATGTGTCACAACTTCAAGTTATTCTATTATAACATGCTTTGATTCATTTTAGGTGATTAACCTTTCAATATAGAACCATTCTATGTGAGAAGATCTTTCACATCCTACATTCAAGCATTCATATAGTTCTAGGTAGGTCATGTGGATGAAAGCCTTCCACAACAACTCTATCTATTTGTATTCCAATTTTATGCAAGCTATCTAATCATATTAGACTTACTCTATAAGCTTACCCTAGTAATCAACATTATGACTTCAAGACCTACTTTTAATCTTTACTCCACAATCATCATACTAGGCTAGATCACAAGACATATTAGTCACAAGCCGTAGCCATAGGCAATTCTAATCAAAATTCAATCATTACAATTCATGATCTATCATACATTCATAAATCTAGTTCAATTCATGATTTCATATTCATATTCTTGAATAATTTCTATACATGATAACAATTCTAGAAGACCTATCAAGAATCATCAATTTCTCTTCACAAGGCTTATACCCACATACTTTGATTTCTAGGGTTAACCATGGAATTCACATAAATTCATTATAATATCATGAATAAACACTAAATTAAACATAAATAAGTATTATCCAATCAATTGGAGTCATACCCAACTAAACCCACACATTGGAAGAAACCCTAGCTTAGATTGGGGTTCTTCTTCACAAATTTGGGGAATTCTATGGGACTCTATGGGTGGAAGAACCCATAGAGGAAAATCTAAACATACAGTTGATCAAAAGCCCTAACACAAGCTTTCAACAATGGAGTTTTGTTCTTGGTCCAAGCTTCAAGCTCTATCTTCTTCTTTAATGAAGGTTTTCTAGAGAGATAAATATTTGAGAGGGGAGTATTTTGGGGTTTTGATTCTAATTGACTTAGTTGGGGTGGTTAATGACTTAATAGAAAATATAGGTGTATAAAGTCCATATATAACGACCCCCATTTAATACCAACGAAAAATGAATTTACTAAAAGACCCCTCATTTTGCAACCATTGTGCCAGGCACCACGATAAGGCTCACGAGTCGTGGTCAAGACCACGAGTCGTCGTCCTGTCCGTGGTACCTTAGGTAGTGGCTTGGACTTGAGGTCTTGGCCTCCAACAAACTAAGGATTCTTCATGAGCCTTCCCACGAGTCGTGGTCAAGACCACGAGCCGTGAAATGGCTCGTGAATATGAGCCATTGTGAGGAAGCCCTTAAGGAGCTACTGCCTTGCCTTCACAAACCACACCACGAGCCGTGGTCAAGACCACGAGTCATGGTAGTGGTCACAGACTTGAGGCAGTGTGCTTCCAAGCCTGGGCAGCCTTGGCCTTGGTTTGGGCCTTTCCCCCTTGGCCTTGGCTCTTGCCCCTTGCCTTGGCTCACACTAAACCCTAGATTGTCTACTAATTTACGGGGTGTAAGACGTGCCTTGACGTTCAACCCCTAAACTGTTCATTCTAAGTACGGGAAGCCTTATCTACGACTCTAACCATCATACCAAACTTTAGAACCCTAACTTAAGGCCCTAGTTTAGTCTACTAGTTTTCGGGGTATTGTAATATCTCCCCCTTGGGAACATTCCTCCTCCAATGAGGATTGTAAACACTTCTTAAAGGAAACGATTCCAGACTAGCAGCCCATCATGCATGCAATACATCTAGATGCACACCACCAAGGAGGAATACTTCAACTCCAAGCTAAACACATTTAATGCAACACAAGGGAGTAGGAACTACATCTAACAACCCAAAATGCATGAAACTCTATATCTACTCATTTTCAAGGAGGAACTAACATCTCCTAGCTAAAACATGCTCAACACACATTCATGGAGCCTATATGCAATTTACTCACAAAAGTCATTTATTCAAGGAGAAATCTTTCAACTCCAAACTAAGGCATGCTCATTAACTAATATCATGAAGTCTATATGGAACTCTACTCAAATGCACTACAACATGAGGCAAAACAATGCATATAAGTCATTTATAACAAAACCTAAGCATTTTCATGAAAATGAATATAAGGAAATCATGGCAACACATAATCACACAATAACCTTGTTAGATAGGCACAATATCTCTCCCTTGGGAGTAAGACTACACGAGCTCTTCTAAACATAATTCATACTAAAGATATCTTCAAGTCCAACATAACAAGTCACAAAAGACAAGATATCCAGAAATTTACTAAAGCATAAAACACATACCAGAAGGAAACATGAGGAGATCACTCTTGATCTTCTCTAGATTGGAGATCATAAAACCTATTCTTCTTTTGAGGCTCCTCATCCCCACTACTAGTGGCAACTTGCTTACCCTCTCTTATTGTAGCCTTTTCCTTTGGACAATCTTTCTTCACGTGGCCACTCTCACCACAACTATAACAACCTTCCCTACCGTCTAAACACCTACCCTCATGTCTCTTACCACACCTAGCACAAGTCGGCCATAGGGACTCATTACTTTTGCCTTGTGGCCTAGGGGTAGACACCCTCTCATCCTTATGCTTAGGAGCATTAGAAAAGCCTTGTCCGGGAAACTTTTGTCGATTCCTAGAATGACCATGTCCATTGGACCCATCATGAAAGGACTTATCACCATCCATCCTAGACCTCTTTTTCTTCCTAGCCTTCTCCTTCTTGAATTTTGACTCTTGTATTTGTTGGGAAAATACCATGAGGGGTGAGATATCCATATCATCAACAAGCATTGCCATACGACATTCTTTTTCTACTATATCGGACACCCCCGTCATAAACCTACTCATCATATCCTTTGAATTTTCTACCAAAGATGGAGCATACTTAGACAAAAGAGTGAATTTCAAGGCATACTCTTTAACACTCATGTTACCTTGCTTTAAGATTGATGAACTCTTCCATCTTCGCTTCACTCAACTCTCGGGGAAAGAACCTATCAAGAAAAGCTGACTTAAATGTTTCCCACTCTATAGGACCCGCTTCCACCCGCCTAGCATCTTTCCATTGCTCTTACCATATTTGGGCAACATATTTTAGTTGATAAACGGCTAGCTCTGCTTTCTCTATTGAAGTCACCTCCATGACAGCTAACATTTTATAAAATTCCTCTATGAATCCATTTGGATCCTCTTCCACCTTTGAGCCACTAAACTTCGGAGGGTTCATCCTTAAAAACTTTCTCACTCTAGAAGCAGCCATCCCCCTTATTGGGTTTGCCGGAGCCACAACATATCTATTTGCTTGCGCCATCAAGGCTTGAGCCAACAATTGCATGGAATCCCTAAACTCCACAAGAGTGACATTCTCAATTGGAAGGTCATTTAGGACTTGAGGAGGAGCTTAGTATGGAACTTGGAGAGGAACCTTTTGTTCTCCATTGTCTTCCTTATCTCTCCTTTGTATTAGCCATACCCTGAAAAACAACGGCATGGATTAGAAGAAGGGCCTACTAAATCCAAACTTTATGGCACAACTAAGAGAATGAAGAAGTGAGATTTCCTAAATATACAGTAGCCTCCTATTCATAAATGTGGTGCGCTTCACATTTTGAACAAGACTCTACTAGACGTGGTTTGAGACGATCCTAGAATCATTCTAAACCTTGTGCTCTAATTACCCAGTTTGTCACAACCCAAGGGAATACCCTAGGTGTAACATGGCGTACTTGACCCCGAAGGGGTATCATACAAGAGCTTGACATATCATAACATAAGATAATAGAAAACTATGGAAAATTTAAAACTTCTTTTAACCATACAATCAAAAACTTTTCATAAAATGCAAGAGGAAGTCTATACTACACCTTAATCTCAAACCATCTACTAAACTCTTGAATAAAAGTCTTGGGACGCAGCCCATACAAATGTCTAAAACATAAGGAAATTACGTAAAAGAAATAATGGGTTCGTCCTCGAAGCTATGAGGACTCACCAAAATCCTCAACTAATCTTGCTTCTTAGAAACCTAGCCTTCAAAGGAACTCAATCTCTGAAACCCTACATTTGATTAGAATGTAGGCGAAGTATGCGTTAGTACAAAATGTACCAAGTAGGATAGCTAGCACAACATCATAAGAGGATCTAAAAATGGTTAGTCAACATAAGACATAAGAATAAGAGATAATAACATAAGCATTGCATAATCTCCAACATAGGCATCATATAATCATAAGTCAACATAAGACATAGTTAATGAGCATAGGAGATACATCAAGTTCATGGCATGGTCTTTACTTAGAGTTTCATATTTACATACTTCAACCTTTAGTATTTCATATTACAAGAGAACTACTTCACAAGCCACCTCAAAGCATACTTGTGCAAGGCAAGAATAGCATCCCATAATACCATCCAAGCTAAGTACCTATTTTTGGTCATTCTTGGGCATAGTCCACATTCATAGTCAAGACCTAGGTTTTCATGTCATAAGAGCACTATACTCATAAGAAACCTCAAGTCACACTTGTGCAATGCATGAATGGTATCTCATAGTACCACTCAGACTAAGCATATCTTTGAATTCACTCTATTCATGCTTACTACTCATAGGTGTCATTATATATGGACAAGAAACTACCATCTTAAGTCAATCATATCATGGAAGGCAACTATAGAAACATTCCAAACTAAGCATACATCACATAAGAGGACACTTCATAAGTAGCTTCAAGTCATACTTGTGCAATGTATGAATGGCATCCCATACTACCCTTCACACTAAGTACTTTTTTAGGCTTGGTTACTCAATGCTTACTATTTATCAATCTAGACTATCAAAGACTAGCACCCTACTAGGCTAGACCTAACTAACATGGAAAACACACTATCATGTAAACCAAGCTATACAAGGAAGAATACAAGTATTCTAACCTATCTACCATGCAAACATTCAAAAATATGGATGCTACTCTTAGGGGAGTATGAACCCTTGATATACCATGAGTTTATGGTATTTTTAATACATTTCACTTAAGAGTTGTGTATGTCTAGGGCCATTTTTTATTCATATTAATGTGTTTTTATATCATGTTTCTAGGAAATAAGTTCGGACGTGGAAGTAGAGAGACACAACTGAAGAATTGTGCAGAAAAGGGCATCTACGGACGTGACTTATGGACCGTAGGTCCATTCACATTTCATAGGTGGTAGGCATAGATGGACAGGGAAGGCTTGAAGGAAAATTAGGGAATTCTTGACAAAGTGTTGAACCACGGTTACAAACGACGGACCGTAGATCGACCTACGGGCCGTCCTGTAGTTCCGTCAAATGATTTAGCGAAGGGGGTTCCAGTACCTAATTTTGAAAGTTTAAGTATGGCGCTACGGAGGAGGATCCACGGACGGTGGATCGAACCATGGTCCGTCCTGCTGATCCATCGATTATTACTGAGAGTTGGAGATTTTGAGTTTTGGAAAATTTCCCAAGTCCCAAACCATGGAAGGGACCTACGGACCGTAGGTCAGTCCACGGTCCGTAAGTCAGTATCGAAGATTGAAACCGCGTCCAAAAACTTTATTTCCTTATTTCATTTCCTTTTTATTTGGGACATGTTTTTCTATATATTGGGCATGTAAACCTCATTTTTAGAGGTTAGAAACTATTATTTTAGTTCTAGTTTTTGGCTTCGGAGATTAACTTGCAATTCTTGATATCCTAAGTTCATTTTGAAGATTTTAACTTTGAAATTCAAGTTGGGTTTTTGGATTTCTTCTTTTCATTACGTAAGTTCATGAATTCTTCTTCTATCAATATGAATTGTGTTCTTGCTACTATGGGTAACTAAATCCACAACTAGGGTTGTGGGAACCATGAGCGATTAACAAAGTATGAATAGTAACTAAGTAATTATCAAATAGTGTTATTGCATGTATTGATAATTCTTTCATATAGAAGTCTTTTTAGTGGTTTCAAATGTTAGAACTCGCCTTGTTGCTACTTTCCATACCAAGGAGGTAGTTAATAAGAAAATAATTACCAACATAGATTTAGTGTGATACTATCTAATAGTCTAATGTCAATTTGTGCGAGGGTGAAAACTAATCCATACATTGATGTGATGTCTAATATGAGGTAAAGGTAAGGGTTAGTAAATTATACACACGTAGCCAGACCAAGGTGTGGAGTGAAATTCTCTATTTGCTGGACCAAGGATTTACATATACATAACTTATCACTTTGCATAATACACTAGAAAAATATTACTATTACTAGGATTACAACGTTATGATTTTATGGGGAACACGTACACCCTAGTTTCTCTCTCTCATTGATAACAACAAAGTTTGAATCTTGCTCACTTGTTCTCTAAAAAATAATCAATTATTTGTTTCACAACCCCTCCCTCCTTTATTTACTTGTCTCAGAAATAAGTTGACTAAATGAATATAATCGGTGAGTTAAGTTTAAGTCTAAACCATATTCCTCCTGGGATCGGCCCCAACCTACAAGCTGGGTTCTTTATTTGACAATGATCGCTCATATTCTTTAGGGAGGTGTAATTTGAGTGTATCAAATGTTGGCACCATTACTGGGGAATAAGGCTTTTAGATTAAGTTTAACTACACTATTGAACTTTAGTCAATTATTTCCTAATTTTACTTTTTCTTTTGTATTTGTTTCTCTTAGGTTCCTACTCTACTGTATGCCAAGTACACGGAGTCAAGGTGAACCACTGACTCCTTATGATCAAGAATTGAATAGAACTTTGCGAAGGATGAATAATCAATGGGTCCCAGCCAATCCTATCGAAGGAAATATTGGTGATGGATTTGACGTGCAGCCTCCTAGGGTCGATAATGAGAATGTTGAAAATCAAGGCGCTAATCTATTGGGAGATGCATTGAGGGTACATAATCTACCAGAACAGAGGCTGCGTGATAACTATAGGGTCGACTTCAATACCATGGAATCTGAAGGACTTATCGTTCTACCTCCTCTACCTTCGGGGCATACATTCATGGTGACTAGCAGTCTGATACAGATTCTTACAACGAGGGGTTTGTTCTCTGTTATGGCATCAGAGGATCCACATGCACACTTGGCCAAGTTGAGGAGTGTTTGTAAGAGTTACGCGGGTCAACCGGATTTAGACATAGATGTCATTGGGCTGAGAGTCTTCCCTCTTTCATTGACCAGAGATGCTGCTGTTTGGTTTACTGAGCTTTCTTATAACTCAATTCACACATGGGATCAATTGCGTAAAGTGTTCATGGCAAAATACTTCCCAGTGTCAAAGAAGCTAAACCACAAAAATAAACTCAACAACTTCATTGCACTACCTAGAGAGTCTGTGAGTAGTTCATGGGACAGGTTCACTACTTTTATAAGAAGTGTTCCAAACCACCGTATTGATGATGAGTCATTGAAGGAGTATTTCTACAAAGAACAAGATGACAATGGTAAGGTTGTGCTTGATACTATCGCAGGAGGATAATATGGTGAGTGTACTTTTAAGGAGATCATTGAGAAACTGGAGAAGATTTCCCGAAACAATAAAGCATGGAGCACTCAAAAGTCAAACATTGGGAGAAGCACTTATGTAGTTCAATCTGCACCTAGGTAATCTGTCAATGACATTCGTAAGGAGATGGCTCAGATGAGGATAAAACTTGGGTTGGTGTTGAAGCATGTGAGCGGAGGTACCGAAAAGATAAACGCTAGGAATTATTTGACTAGAAATCCACCACTGGTTGAGGAGTGCTACTATGAAGAGGATACTTATGCAGTGAATGATCAGACGAGGGATTTCTGAGCCAACGCCCAAAGTTCCAATTCGGATAATTGGCACCAAGGTCAAGAAAATCAAGATCGGAACTATGGCAACTACAACTGAGAGGGTCAATATGTACGGGATGAGAAATACAACCGCGACAACAACTACAACCGGAACAACTATGGCAATAGAAATGATAGAGATGGACCCTATGTTCCTCCTCAAAATTGGGAATTTGGTAATAGGAAAGCTGGAGGTAGTATGCCACGGATTGAGGATATGATGCAGAAGATGATGAACATGTTTGATTCAACTGAAGAGAATGTGAAGGAGATGTGAACCGACTTGTCTGGAATCAGTCAAAAAGTTGATGCCCATGAGTATCAATTAAGCAACTTGAGAAGCAGATGAACCAGTTGTCCACCACAGTCAATCCACGTCAGCCTGGCACACTTCCTAGCAACACCATCCAAAGTCTAAAAAATGATGGGCATTGTATGGCAGTCACTACTCGAGGGGATAAGCAGACCATTGATCCACCCATGCCGTCTGAGGTTGAAGTTGAGGTTACTAAAGATGATGATGATATCGAGGTTACTAGAGAGTGCGAGAATGCTACAGAGAAGGAAATGGAGATAACCCAGAAAGTTGTTCCCATTCCTAGATCTCCACCTCCATTTCCACAGAGGTTAGTGAAGAAGTCTGAAGAAGGGAAATACCGCAGGTTTATTAGTATGTTGAAACAGCTTTCCATCAATGTTCCGTTGATAGAAGCCTTGGAGCAAATTTCTGGGTATGCAAAGTTTATGAAAGATTTGGTGACTAAGAAGCGGGCCGTGAGTTTTGAAGATGATGATAGGTTGCAACATTGTAGTGCTATTGCTACAATGTCCCTTGTGCTGAAAAAAGAGGATCATGGTGCCTTCACTATTTCATGTACCATCGGGTTGTTGCATTTTGCTAAGGCGTTGTGTGATTTGGGTGCTAGTATTAATCTGATGCCATTGTCTATTTACAAGAAGTTGGATTTAGGGGATCTAAAACCGACTGCAATGCGATTGCTCATAGCCGATAGAACTGTGAAGAGGCCCATTGAAGTGCTCCATGATGTACTAGTGAAAGTGGAATCTTTTATCTTTCGGCAGATTTTGTGATCCTTGATTGTGAGGTTTATTTTGAGGTTCCCATTATCTTTGGGAGACCATTCTTTGCCACTAGGCGTGCCTTAGTCGATATGGAGAAAGGGCAAATGAAGTTCTGATTGAATAATGAAGAGGTAACTTTCAACATCTGTAGATCCATGAAGTAGAGTAGTGAGCTCAAGTTGGTATTAGTGGTGAATCATATCATAGAGAGTGGTTTTGAGGTGTCTATTGAAGAGAGGTTGGGTGTTGATACACTAGCAGTGGTAATGATGAATTTTGAGGGTGATGGTATTGAATACTATGATGAATTTGTCGCCGCACTTGATAGGTTTGAATTTCATTCAAAACCAAAGAGATATGAGTTAAACATGAAGAATTGTGATTCTCCACCCGTAAGACCGTCTGTTAAAGAGGCTCCAAAATTGAAGCTTAAGGCTCTACCATCACATTTGAGGTATGTATTCTTGGGGAGAGATCATACGTTACCGGTCATCATTCCGATAGATTTGAATGTGACACAAGTTGAGGCATTGGTTTCCATGTTGAAGAGGTTCAAGCAGGCTATCGGGTGAACTATTACAGACATTATTGGGATCCCTCCTGGCATTTGTTCTCATAAAATCCAACTCATTCCGGATCACAAGCCTAGTATTGAGCACCAGAGAAGACTAAATTCGCCTATGCAAGAGGTAGTGAAAAAGGAAATTATCAAGCGGTTGGATACTGGAGTTATTTATCCCATTGCATATAGTAGTTGCCTTTGTCCTGTTCAGTGTGTGCCCAAGAAAGGTGGGATGACTGTGGTTCCGAATGTGAAAAATGAGCTTGTTTCGATGCGGCCCGTGACTGGATAGAGAGTCTTCATGGACTACCAAAAATTAAATGCTTGGACAGAAAAGGACCAATTCCCTATGTCGTTCATGGATCAGATGTTGGACCGACTTGCGGGTAAGGTTTGGTATTGTTTACTTGATGGTTATTCGGGCTACAATCAGCTTTCTATAGCTCTGGAAGACCAAGAGAAGACCACCTTCACTCGCCATTATGTGACTTTCACCTTCAAACGAATGTCATTTGGGTTGTGTAATGCTCCAGTGACCTTCCAGCGTTGTATGATGTCGATATTTTTTAATATGGTGGAGGACACTATTGAAGTATATATGGATGATTTCTTTGTGGTAGGTCACTCTTTTGATCATTGTTTAGACCATTTGGCCGAAGTACTAAAACAGTGTGAAGAGTGCAATCTTGTGCTCAATTGGGAAAAGTGCCACTTTATGGTGCAAGAGGGGATAGTTTTGTGTCATCGGATTTCTGAGAAGGGTACTGAGGTTGATAGAGCGAAAGTTGAGGTAATAGAAAAGCTTCCACCACCTATCT
The DNA here is from genome assembly GCA_029582685.1 of Solanum piurae. Classification (NCBI taxonomy): domain Eukaryota; kingdom Viridiplantae; phylum Streptophyta; class Magnoliopsida; order Solanales; family Solanaceae; genus Solanum; species Solanum piurae. The sequence goes on from JAJOOO010017721.1 coordinate 18,429, forward strand.
CTGTTAAAGGTGTTAGAAGTTTTCTTGGGCATGCAGGTTTTTATAGGAGGTTCATCAAGGATTTCTCTAAAATTGCACATCCATTGTGCAAATTGCTCAAAAAGGAGGGTAGGTTTAAGTTTGATGATGCTTGTCTGAGAGCATTTGGGGAGTCGAAGGAAAAGCTAGTTTCCGCACCTATCATTATTTCACCGGATTGGGGACAACCGTTTGAGGTAATGTGTGATGCGAGTGGAGTGACGCTTGGTGTGGTATTGGGATAGAGGGGAGAGAAGATTCTTCATCCTAGTTACTATGCCAGTAAAGCTCTAAATGTGGCTCAAAAGAACTATACAGTGACTGAACAAGAGCTTCTTGTGGTGGTTTTCCCATTCGTTAAATTTCGATCCTACTTGTTTGGACTAAGGTCATAGTGCATACTGACCATTCTGCATTGAGGTATTTGATGGCTAAGAAGGATGAAAAACCAAGGTTGATTAGAGGGATGTTGTTGCTGCAAGAGTTCGACTTTGTGGTGAAAGATAGAAAAGGGACAGAAAATCAGATTGCCGGTCACTTGTCCAGATTGGAGGAAGAAGTTATGCTCAAGCTAGGTGATAAGGCTGAAATTAATGATGCTTTTCCAGATGAACAAGTATTGGTTGCTTCTCATGATCTGATTCCTTAGTTCGCAGACTTTGCTAACTACTGGGCAAGTGATTTGTTGCCATCAGATTTGTCTTTTCACCAAAGGAAAAAGTTTATGCATGATGTGAAGAAGTTCTTTTGGGATGAGCATTATTTGTACCGTAGTTGTGATGATGGGATTATTCGTCATTGTGTGTTTGAGGTTGAGATGTTGAGTATACTAGAGGCGTGTTACTCATCGCCTGTTGGTGGGCATCATAGTGGTATTTGGATTGTGAATAAATTTTTGTAGTGTGGCTATTACTGGCCTACCATCCACCAAGATGCTCATGATTTCGCCAAGTCTTGTGACCGTTGCCAAAGAGAAGAAGGAATTTCAAAGAGGCAAGAGCTTCCTATGAATCCTATATTGGTGATAAAGTTGTTTGATGTGTGGGGCATTGATTTTATGGGTCCATTTGTGAGCTCACATAGGATGACGTATATTCTTGTTGCGGTCGATTATGTGTCGAAGTGGGTGGAAGCAATTGCGCTTTCCAACAATGAAGGTAAAAGTAAAACCGCATTCCTGAAAAGAATATCTTCTCTAGATTTGGTACACCTAGGGCGATTATCAGCAATGGAGGTTTCCAGTTCTGTAATAAGTTGTTCAAGGTGCTACTTGAGAAATATGTAGTCTTCCACAATGTAGCCACTCCTTACCATCCGCAGTCTAGTGGGCAAGTTGAAGTGTCCAACAGAGAGATCAAGCAGATTCTAGCTAAGACTGTGAATGCGAATAGAACTGATTGGTCAAGGAAGCTTAATGATGCTCTATGGGCCTATCGCACTGCATTCAAGACTCCCATAGGTATGTCCCCCTACCAACTTGTATATGGGAAATCTTGCCATTTTTCGGTAGAGCTAGAGCATAAGGCTATGTGGGAGCTAAAGAAGCTAAATTTGGATTGGGGCGCCGCATCAAATCAGAGAGTAAGTTACTTGAATGAGCTTGATGAGTTTCTCCTAAGAGCTTATAAAAGCTCAACCTTGTACAAAGAGAAGATGAAGAAGTATCATGATCAAAAGATTGAAAAGCGTGAATTTGTTGTGGGTGATCTGGTGCTTCTATTCAACTCTAGGTTTCACTTTTTTTCTGGCAAGCTAAAGTCCCAATGTACAAGGCCATTCATAGTCACTCAAGTGTTCCCACATTCAGCGATCGAGATCGAGAACAATGAGGGAACAAGGTGCAAGGTGAACGGGCAAAGGATCAAGGTCTATCTAGTAAAAGAGGAGAATGTGCAAGAGGTGTTTGAGGCCTACTATCTTGATGAAGTCTGAGTAATCAAAAGGCATGCGTCTGTATCGACCCTAAAAACGAACTGCCTAACTTGTGTGTTCTTAAGTTGTCACGAGGTTTGATGGTGCTTGATATTGTCACGAGTCATGGTTGAGGGGTTTAGGGGTAAATTGTCAAGGTACGACTCCCCATGGACCACCTTAGGGGTCCTTGAGGTGGACCCTAAGGCTAACCCCCAAGACTCCAAAGAATGTTTGGAGTCACCAAAATGTGGTGACCTACGGATGGGGTTCACGCCCCGTAGGTCCATCCACGGTTGAACCTTGCTGAACCCTTAAAGACAATCCCCAACCACGAACCACGGACAGCCAAGACGGTCCGTGGACCCATCTACTTTCCGTGGATTGGGTCAGTGGACCATGCCAGTGCAATCTGTCTTGGTTTCGGCCAAGGCAAGGGTCATTTGGTAAATTGCTTATTAATTGTTTAAGTGCATGGACGGTTATTTTAGGGTTATTAAGGTATTTTAAGAGTATTAAACATTTAATTGGTATTTTAGATTTCATTATTCACTTTTCCCTAAATCGAAACCCTTCTCTCCTAAAAGTTCTCTCCAGAACATCATTGGAGCTCAAGGTGAAGTTCAAGCTAGAGTTGCTGATTTCTAGGTGATTCTTCTTCAATTTCGTGGGTTTCTTCAAGTATAAGGTATGGTGATCCTTGATCCTTGATAAATCTTTCTTTCAAGGAGTCAAATCAAAAGAGATTTCCAAGTCTTTCAATGATCAAAAATCCAACTTTCTAATCTAAGCATGGGTTCATTGGTAAAAAGTTTTTAAAGTCATTTTAATGATGAATTGATGTTTGATTAAGTAATTAAACATGATTTTATATGGAATTCCTTCAACAACCCACGTTTTCCCCAAATCTCTTGTTTATGGAAATTGATTTGGAATTGGTTGATTACTGAAGTACAAGGAATGGTATGTGTTATATGATGTTAGTTTATGAATTCATGTATTTAATTATGCTTTATTATGGTTAATTTTTTATGTGTTGGTGATATGAGGATCATGGCCTTGAAGGGCAAGTAATGAATGAGATTATGTTGAGTCGCTTATGTTGATGGTGAATTGGTTATGGTATGATGTCAATTGCCTTATCTCTTGTAGTATCTTGAATTGATGGGTTGAGATGGAGTTTTATTGATATAGAATTGTGATCTATTGATGTGTGATCCACTTATGGTGGAGGTGGTTACTTTTATGCACTTTATGATATTCAATTGATATATGTCTCCTTATACCTTGTATGTGATGGATCCATGTGTGATCAATATGTGAAGTATATGGGTGTGTGATCTTCATGAAAGTAATAGGGTCATGTATAGAAGATTATTGTGTTGATTTGAAATGCTATTGCTCAATTCTACAATAATGAAAAAATGAATGCATGAGGTTGATCTATTGTGAATGGTTCTCCTAAGTAACGTAATGTATTGAGGCACATTGATTGGTAGGCCTAGGGCATCCTCTCCTTGTGTAAATGAATGTGATGTGATTAATGTATCTAAGGATTGGTAGACCTAATGTTGGTATCCCTTTCATGAATGTTAATTGATAAACCATGAAATCGGTAGATCTAATGGTGGTAGCCCTTATCATGTGTGAAATGATGAACCTTGGACCAGTAAGCTTAAGGCACCCTTATATGAAGAATCGGAAGGCCTAAGGCACCCTTCCATGAGGATTTAATGATCTATCCTTATAATGTACCTTGACTCGGTAGGCCAAAGGGGCACCCTCTCATGTGTAATAATGTTAACGAAATGAACAACTCTATAGGAATGGAGGCTAAGCACCGAGAGGATTTGGTAAGATGGAAGCTCTCCCAATGTTTAGGCAAGGGTTTCAATGAACATCTTTCTTATCCCTTAACTATGTGCCCACATAATATAGCTAGGGTATCCACCAAGATAGCAAACACTTAGTTCTACCTTAGGCAAGTAGAACACCTTTATTCAGAGTGGGGTCATATGACACCGGGTTCCATGACTTAGCTATCATGGTCTAAGTCAGTTAAACACCTATTCCCATCTTGTGAGATGTGCATTATGGTTATTTGAGGAGTTCTACAAAGTATGGATGGTAGTATGGGATGTTATCCATACATGGCACGAGTAGGCCTCAAGAGTGTCATAGTGAGTTCTCTATATCTTCAAGACTAATGAATGAAAGTCCTTTAAATGGAACGAATGAAGAATGTTTACTTATTGACTAAATGAAAGGATGAATGAGTAGCTTATATTGATGAAACGAGTTACCTAGCATGTTATGATGAAATGTAAAGGTTTTTGTCTATTGTAGCCTTCAGGAATACCTAGGTGTGGTATGAAGAGGTAGTATGGGCTGCCACTTCATGTCTTACTTAGGTGTGTCTTAGAATAACTTTAGATAGAGGTCCTAAGATGATGAAATGACTTACTTGACGAATTTACTTATGTGTTGTATATAGGTACTAGTTGAGCAAGATACTTGTAATGTGAAGCATGATGAATGGTAAGTCACTCTTGAGTAGTGTGGATGTGGTATCTAGTATGGAGGGTGGTATGGGACGCTCTTCATGCATTGCACAAGGTATAGTATTAAGGGTTACTTAAGGTGAAGTCTAAATGTGAAGCATGTCTTATATGTTGGTTATGATGTATTTTATGCTTTTATTCTTATGACTTGTGATATTTATCAAAAGAAAGCATATGCATGGTTTTCCAAACCAAATGTCCTTTTTAGCATGTTTTTGCATGGTCGTCATACTTAGTACATATTTGTGTGCTAATCTATATTTCTTCTATTTTCTACAAAGTGTAGGTTCCGGCAAGTGATTGCATTCTCTAGTGAAGCTTGGGATTAGAGTTCTCTCAAGACATCTTTGGTATGTCCTCATAGATCGAGGACAAGGACTTTATGTTTCTAGTATCTTTATGTTTTAATACTTTTGTTCATGTAATAGACATTTCTAGTCTTTTCGATTGTAAAGGGTCGTGACCCTATCTTCTTATAGTTTTTATAAGATGGCCATGTGAGACTAAGTATTTCCGTTGGTTTATAAATGAGTCTTTTACTAGTTTGGTGTTATATAAAGTTTTAATTCTGTGCTATTTTTATTATCTATGCGATGAATGAATGCTATGAGGCTTGTATAAGACCCCTTCGGGGTTGAGTACATCGTGTTATGACTAGGGGGTGCTCTCGGGTCATGACAAACATGGTATAAGAGCATAAGGTTTTGGGAATGGTTTTTAGGATCAATATCTTACAAGCCACGTCTAGTAGAGTCTTGTTCATCGGTGTGAGTCACGACACATCTATGAGCGAGAGGCTATCGGACGTTAGAAAGTTTCACTTCCTTCATATTCTTCAAGTCGTGCCATATATCTTAGCTCCATAAATTCTCTCTCTTATTCTTTATCTGGTGGTCTTAAAGATGTGACTACTTGAAAGGCTTGTGTTGCAAGGATCGAGGGAGAAAAAGGTGAGTTTTGATGCTTATTATGGTTATGTGACTAGATGATGCCTTGTTGTGGTAGATTGGAGAAGTCATATTGTGATGTAGTCTTTAGTATGAATTGGTTGCTTTATGGTTATGTGTGATGATGATAGAAGGCCATGATGAGTTTGGAGGTAAGTTGAATGATTTGATGAATGAGGTGTTTTGGAAATGTGTTGAGGTGTTGAGTGAGTAGACTCCTTATAAGAAGGTATAAGTGTTAAATGTTTAGAATCACCTTGGGTAATGAGTGTGAATGTTTAGTGATGTTTTGCTCCAACCTTAAAATTGAAAGAAGTGATATTGTCAAGAGAGGTATAAGCTTACCCCTATGGGGGGAGATAATGTGCTTGGATGGCAAGGTGGATGAGTGTCCTTGATGTTCATGAGTTAGGCTTACTTGATTCTCACCTTATGAGGTCTAGTGAGTTTGAGGAGTTTAGACCCGGTGTGGTAGACTCATATGAGAACTTGAGTAGTGTTGGTACGTTGTTAGGAGCAAGACTTGCTTAATGAGAACCTTCCTAGTTTAAAAGTTCGATAAGTTATAGTTCCTTTTTGAGGTGATGAGATCCTTATGTTTTTGCATGTTAACCTTAGTTGGGTTTTCTCTTAATTGGGGGATAGTAGGGTTGATGAGGGTGTTGATATCCTTATGTCTTTCCTTTTATTCCTATTTCAAGCTTGAGACCAAGAGTTCCTAGCAGCTTGATGCATGTTTTGGAGACATGTGTGATGTTGAGTTTCCATACATTCCTTAAGTTATGCATGTTCTATCTGAATTCTTGTTTAAATGAGAAAATGAGTTTTCATGAATTATGTTCTCCATTTTGATTTGCATTTAGTATGAGTTGTATGTATGCTTCATGAGGTTAAATGTTGAACATGCCTAAATGTTCTTTTAGGAAGAAGTTGCATAACGTGCTTTTATGAGAAAATTGCTTAAATGTTCTTAATGATGTTGTGATGAGCATGATGTGATGTGGAGAAGGTAGTTCCTCCAATGAAATGAGAAATGTTTATGTTGTGATGCATAATGAGTTTGTATTGCTTTGAGTTTAATGATGTGGGGTTGATGTTTCCTCCTAGTTGTGTGGTTTTATATTGATGTTGCATGCATGATTGTTTGCTGCTAGTCTTGAGTCGTTACCCCTTAATATGTTTAAAGTGTCATTTGAGGATGAATGTTCCCAAGTGGGGGATAATGTAACGACCCTAAAAATGAACTAGTGAAACTCGAGCCTAACTTGTGTGTCCTTGAGTTGTCATGATATTTGATGGTGTTTGATGTTGTCCCGACTCATGCCTGAGGGGTTTAGGGGTCAAACATCAAGGTATAACTCCCCATTGACCACCCTAGGGGTCCTTGAAGAGGACCCTAAGGCTAACCCCAAGACACCCAAAAAAAGTTTGGAGTCACCAAAATGTGGTGACTGGCGAATGGGGTTCACGACCTGTAGGTCCATCCACGGTTCGTGGATGGCATATGTAGGTCGAACCTTGCTAAAGACTTGACGACCAATCCCCAGCCACGAACCACGGACAGCCAGGACGGTCCGTGGAACCATCTATTGTCCGTGGATTGGGTCCGTGGACCATGCATGTGCAATCTGTCTTGGTTTCGGCCAAGGCAAGGGTCATTTGGTAAATTGCTTATTAATTGTTTAAGTGCATGGACGGTTATTTTAGGGTTATTAAGGTATTTAAGAGTATTAAAACATTTAATTGGTATTTTAGATTTCATTTTTCACTTTTACCCAAATCAAAACCCTTCTCTCCTAAAAGTTCTCTCCAGAACATCATTGGAGCTCAAGGTCAAGTTCAAGCTAGGGTTGCTGATTTCTAGGTGATTCTTCTTCAATTTCGTGGGTTTCTTCAAGTATAAGGTATGGTGATCCTTGATCCTTGATAAATATTTCTTTCAAGGAGTCAAATCAAAAGAGATTTCCAAGTCTTTCAATGATCAAAAATCCAACTTTCTAATCTAAGCATGGGTTCATTGGTAAAAAGTTTTTTAAAGTCATTTTAATGATGAATTGATGTTTGATTAAGTAATTAGACATGATTTTATATGGAATTCCTTCAACAACCCATGATTTCCCCAAATCTCTTGTTTATGGAAATTGATTTGGAATTGGTTGATTACTGAAGTACAAGGAATGGTATGTGTTATATGATGTTAGTTTATGAATTCATGTATTTAATTATGCTTTATTATGGTTAATTTTTTATGTGTTGGTGATATGAGGATCATGGCCTTGAAGGGCAAGTTATGAATGAGATTATGTTGAGTCGCTTATGTTGATGGTGAAATGGTTATGGTATGATGTCAATTGCCTTATCTCTTGTAGTATCTTGAATCGATGGGTTGAGATGGAGTTATATTGATATAGAATTGTGATCTATTGATGTGTGATCCACTTATGGTGGAGGTGGGTACTTTTATGCACTTTATGATATTCAATTGATATATGTATCCTTATACCTTGTATGTGATGGATCCATGTGTGATCAATGTGTGAAGTATATGGGTGTGTGATCTTCATGAAAGTAATAGGGTCATGTATAGAAGATTATTGTGTTGATTAGAAAGGCTATTGCTCAATTCTACAATAATAAAAGAATGAATGCATGAGGTTGATCTATTGTGAATGGTTCTCCTAAGTAATGTAATGTATTGATGCTCATTGATTAGTAGGCCTAAGGCATCCTCTCCTTGTGAAAATGAATGTGTTGTGATTAATGTATCTAAGGATTGGTAGACCTAATGTTGGTATCCCTTCTATGAATGTTAATTGATAATCCATGAAATCGGTAGACCTAATGGTGGTAGCCCTTATCATGTGTGAAATGATGAACCTTGGACCGGTAGGCTTAATACACCCTTAAATAAAGAATCGGTAGGCCTAAGGCACCCTTGCATGAGGATTTAATGATCTATCCTTATAATGTACCTTGACTCGGTAGGCCAAAGGGGCACCCTCTCATGTGTAATAATGTTAACGAAATGAACTATTCTATAGGAATGGAGGCTAAGCACCGAGAGGATTTGGTAAGATGGAAGCTCTCCCAATGTTTAGGCAAGGGTTTCAATGAACATATTTCTTATCCCTTAACTATGTGCCCACATAAGATAGCTAGGGTATCCACCTAGATAGCAAACACTTAGTTCTACCTTAGGCAATTAGAACACCTTTTTTTGGTGTGGGGACATATGACACCGGGTTCCATGACTTAGATATCATGGTCTATGTCGGTTAAACACCTATTCTCATCACGTGAGATGTGCATTATGGTTATTTGAGAAGTTCTACAAAGTATGGATAGTAGTATGGGATGTTATCCATACATGGCACGAGTAGGCCTCAAGAGTGCCATAGTGAGTTCTCTAAATCTTCAAGACTAATGAATGAAAGTCCTTTAAATGGAACGAATGAAGAATGTTTACTTATTGACTAAATGAAAGGATGAATGAGTAGCTTATATTGATGAAACGAGTTACCTAGCATGTTATGATGAAATGTAAAGGTTTTTGTCTATTGTAGCCTTCAGGAATACCTAGGTGTGGTATGAAGAGGTAGTATCGGCTGCCACTTCATGTCTTACTTAGGTGTGTCTTAGAATAACTTTAGATAGAGGTCCTAAGATGATGAAATGACTTACTTGACGAATTTACTTATGTGTTGTATATAGGTACTAGTTGAGCAAGATACTTGTAATGTGAAGCATTATGAACGGTAAGTCACTCTTGGGTAGTGTGGATGTGGTATCTAGTATAGAGGGTGGTATGGGACGCTCTTCATGCATTGCACAAGGTATAGTATTAAGGGTTACTTAAGGTGAAGTCTAAATGTGAAGAATGTCTTATATGTTAGTTATGATGTATTCTATGCTTTTATTCTAATGACTTGTGATATTTCTCAAAAGAAAGCATATGCATGGTTTTCCAAACCCTTATGTGTTTAAAGTGTCATTCGAGGACGAATGTTCCTAAGTGGGGGATAATGTAACGACTCGGAAAATGATAGAGTGAAACTAGAGCCTCATATGTGAGTTTGGAGTCGAGAACTTAATGAAATGATTATATTTGAAATGACC
>JAJOOO010017722.1:0-33267 GCA_029582685.1 Solanum piurae
GTGCCTAGACTCGACGCTACTTTGTTGTTCATTTTATGGGTATTTCACTATCCCTTCTTGAGTTTATTTGTTTGAATATCATTGAGCTTGTATGCCTTCGTTCCCCTTGTTTGTTGATGTCGATATCCGCATCCGGTTTTACTATTTTAAGGTCTAGCCTTCTTTCTAAATGAAAGCAAAATCTTGGAAAATTCACTAATATGAAATGGTGTGTTGTTTTAGTTACTGTGTGTTGGATGCAACAAATGGGTGCTCTATTTTATTTAATCTCATGGTTGTCCTATGGTTCAGCATGCCTCATTTGAATCAAGTTTACATCTATATTTTGCCCGTATTCTAGTAAAAAAAATAACAATGCTTGTCATTTGTAATCAACCTCCTAAGCATGTGAAATGCTTTCAAAATCATGATTATTTCCATTTTCTGTTTGCATTTACTTGTTAGCCATATCAACAAATGCATTTGGCCAGTTTAGTGATTAACTGGAAGTATTTAGTATCTTTGTCACCCTTTGGTTCGGATCAGTTAAATATCTGCTAATTGTTCAATATTTTTAAGCTTAGAAATCTTTTGTTTTAGCATATTGTTTTGCTAGTTAAAATTGCAGTAGCTTTCCTTGGTTTCACTTAGTTTACAAAATGATTTTTTAACACGGAATACATGTTCCACGAGTTGCAGAATAGGTTACCTTCTGTCTTATATATTATATTTCTTTTCTCTGAATTTTAATACATAAAGCATTGCTTGGCAATGATTCATGACTTAGTGTGCTTTTAACCCTTTTGTCGGTGACGGTTTAGTCTTACTTACTGCTGATATTTATTGATATAACCCGAGGCCATCAATTTATACAAATGCTAATTTTTGTTCTCATTTTTGATACATGTGAAATATGTCCAAGTCCTCATGGACTTTACCTTTGCATTTCGAGAGGGCCACGAAGGCCCAAAACTCTCTTATCCGAGTCGGTCAACCATTAAAATCGAAGAACAGGTCCTTCAAAAATTGGCGAACGTGTCCCGCAAGAATATAGGTGCAGATCGGGAGTTAAAAATTTGGGCTAAAAATCCACCTTTACTTATTCTGAGTTGTATTTTGTTACTTTTGGGCCTAAGCCCACTTTTGCTATTATCTTGTTAGAATTAGGACAGGTGGATAAATTGAGCCTAAGGCCCAAAGAATAATATTTTCATTATGTTAAACTAAGACAGGTGCAGATGATTTGAATGGGCCTTCGGCCCAAAACGAGATTAGGCCCAAGTACTGGCCCAGGCGAACAGTAAACCAGACTTGGGCCCAAATTTCTCTCTTTACTTTACTGTTTCATAATTGTTTATCTGTCATTACTTGTTGTAAGTCTTAAGGTTACAACAATTTAATTCTTCGAAAGATAGCCATTCTGAACCAATTTTCTAAGAAAATTAACTAATTAAGAACTCGCTTCCTTTGAACTAAAAAAATATAATTTTGTAAACTATTGTACTTAGGTATATTTTAATATTTTCCCTTTCCCCCTTTAAATGGTCCTAACTATAAAAATTGTTCAATTTAAGTCAAATAAATTCCGCGAAATAGTTAATTGCCGGATAACCGCATATTAGCGGGCATTTCGGGTGCTTTCAAAGCCTTTCCAAAATGCTAATATGAACCTCGAACCCCTTTAATATTTTCATTAGATTTGCTGTTTTAATCTTTTGAAAAAAATAGTTTTCTTGATTTTTCTTAAAAATTAAGTGGCGACTCTAAACCAGTCAAAATATATTTTCCTAATAAAATAGGTGTCTTACTTCTTTGACTTCCATGAAATCAAGGCACCTTCGAATCTGACTAGGTAACCAGTTTCTCATTTGTAGAAACCCAGCCCAATCTGAGTCAAAGACAGCCTCTAAGGTGTTAGATGATTCAGCTGACATTAGTAAACCAAGTCTTGGTGCCCCTGTAGTATACCTGGCAACCCTTAATGGTGTTTTGGTTTGTGCATAAATTGACTTGGGACTTGAATTGCAAAAGAAATATCTACTCTTGTTACAGTGAGATATTATAACCTCCCCACAAGTCTCTGATACTTGCTTATGTATGGAAGTATAGGATCCTCTGTCTGATAATCAGGACTCCCTTTATGAATGAAGGAATCATACTCAACATATTTGAGCTTCATAGTTGAGTCCAAAGGAGAACTGGCTGGTTTAGAACCACTAAGTCCCATTTCAGCTATTAACTCAAGAGCATACTTTTTTTGGCACATCACAATCCCAAAAGCTAGCTCATGAGGGAGAATTGCCCAAATCCATATAAGAAAACCACTAGTTCATTCCTCAACCAATGGGTTCTGTTCTTTAATTTATGATATATAGCACATATGTTCCAAATTTAGAATAGATTTGGATGTTAAATTATATATGTGCCATCATAATATATAAGGGGACCATCTTCATCCATGTACCATATAAGTATGGTACCCGACCCTCCAACACGTTCATGTATGTATATGCACTAGCATGGTGCTCGACCCTTTGTAATAATAACATGTATATAGATGATATAAAATACTCACCAGAGTGGTACGTGATCCAACTATGAATTTCCTGCATCCAAATTGTAACACCCCAGAATTTTTTTGAGTTAAGACTCAAATCATTCTTCGTAGTGAGTAAGATTTTACAGAGGAATTTAAATTTTTCTTAAGTTTTAGGGTCGCTAGATGTAGCACCTTAGTTCCAAAAAGAACTAAAGAGAATTCCTTCAAGTCATTCCTAGGTTCTTCTAAGTTTGGGGTCAACTTCAAACGACCATAACTTTTAGCACATGATGAGTTAGGGGACCCATAAGATATCAAATGAAAGATCTCTGAGTCCTCTTTCCAACGCCACTGAGTTTGCTAATTTTCGGACTTGTATGAGGGAGATATGCCATTTAAAGTCGGGTTGTCCAAATAAGGAAAGTTACCGGAAAATATGAAGGATATTTTGGTCTTTTCCTTACCCAATCAGCTTAAGCGAATTTTAGTAATATTTTGTGGACAAATCTGATTTGGGTCAGTTTTAATAAATCCAAATACGCTTAGGGTTTTAGAAGAGTTTAAGAAGAGGAAAAGAGGAGAAAAGGAAGAGATTTCAAGATTTTTGGGATTCTTCGAGGGATTTCGCCAAGGATTTTATCCTAAGAGGTATCTAAGCTTCCATAGTGTTGGGTTTGTTCACCCACATGCCAATCATGAGTTTCTTTTACGAATTTCATCCATGATATTGAGTATATTGATAATCTTGTTGAGTTCTTGAAGTTTTGTGCTTCATTTTGATAATGAAGTTCTTGTTGAGTTCTTGAGGTGAGAGTTGCGAATGAGTGTTGTTGTTGGTGGGTTTTTGGTGTATAATTCGCTGTAATTAGGTTGGGTTTAAGGTTCCAAAAGAGTTTGAAGGAAATCATTCGAGTTTAGACGAGGTAGGGCTGGAAAAATTGAAGAAAAGTTCGTCGAATTCGTCTGGAACGTGGCTGGGGCGGCGCTCCCCTGTTGCGCTTGAGGGGCTGGCGCCCTGCCCTTGCAGTGCGCTCTAGACCAGCCCCAGTCAACTGAGGGCTGGCGCGGTGCGCCACTACTGCGCCAGGCACGTCAGGTCCTTTTCGCCTCCGTTCTATTTTTTATCTTTTAAAACATGTCTTCGCTCTCTTAGTGATTTTTACTATCCAACCTACATCCAATCATCAAGAAATCCTATATATCAAGTCACAATCCTTGAATTCAGAATTCAAAGTCAAGGAAGAGTTAAGAGTAGATTTCAAGAATGTCTTTGAGTTAAATTGTGAATCTTTCGAGATCAACTATCAATTTGAGTTCTTTAAAAGGGTTCCTTCAATCCCTATTGATTCTAAACACTCTAAAGTACTTCTAAACATAGAGAAATCATTCATAACATGAATCATAAGCTTGAATTCATAATTCAAATTCAAGGTAGAGTTAAGAGTTAAGTCTTGAGAATTCTTCCAAGTTATTTTGAGAAAGTCCCTTTGAGTCTTTTCGGGGAGTCTTCTACAATTACTTATAAATTATTTCAACACTCGAGTAAGTGAGTATGAGAAGGAGGAGAATGTATTCATGAGTCTACATTGTCTTTGAGATACTTGAGTCAAGTCGTTCATGCCCATAATTCCGCGTGAACTCCATAACTTTATTTTCTTTGAGAGGAGTAGTATTTTCAAGTTATAAGTCTTGAGTATTGAATTCCTAATAATATTGGGATTATATTCCTAATCATGGGACTACTACAAGTCACCTATGAAGGTCCTTGAGTTAAGTAGTTCATGTCCATAATTCTGTATATACCCTATGAGTCGAGCAGTCTTGAGATGAGAAGTATCATTTAGTCCTTGAGTTGAGTAGCTCATGCCCATAATTCCGCATGAACCCTCCAAGTCGAGCATTCATGAGATGAGTAGTATCATGGACTTATTGAGTTCTGGAGTTGTTGAGTTCCAAGTGTTGAATTCTATGCATGGTTATTGAAAACCTTGAATTGAGTCGTTCACATCAATAATTTGGCATGAATCCTATTTTAAGAAGTCTTTTTACAATTTTTTTAAAAACTTGTTTTAAAGACTTGAGCACTGAGTTGAGGAAGAGTAGAGCTGAGTTCATTTTCTTTAAAATGATATATGAGAACTAAGTATTCCCAAGAGTAAATGTTCTTACATTTATTATGAGAGGAAACTGAGATTTCCAAAAGTGTTTTGAGCAGTTTGAGTACCATCTCTTTTAAGAGAAAGATTTTTGAGTAATAATCTCAAAACATAGAGAGAGTTATGTTTTTAAACATATGAGCTAGTTATATTTTGGGAGTAGCATTAAGCACCAATATGTAGGAGAGTTTAGACAACTCACAACCCCTATAAACCATGTAGCCAACGTGGGTAGAAAGGATCATACTTTTTAGATGATTCCTTATTGGTTTTTACCATAGACTAGTGGATCCACTTAGTAGTAGGTTCTATACCCCGACAAAGTATAGGACAATTCTGGCAACGTGGGTTAGACGTTGTATCATCACATAACTCATAGTGATGGTTGTCGATTAGAGAATCTCCCACAGAATTACAATGTATTTTTATATACAAATAGAGTTATTATTGTATTTTCATACAATTGAGTTATTATTGTATTTTTGCATACAATTGAGTTATTGCCTATTGTTTTAAAAGCTTTCTAGATATTGCATCTTTTATTGTTGCTGAGTATTTTGAGTTTGAGTTGAGTATCTTGAGTCAGAATTGAGTACCTTATTGTTGAGTTGAGCCTTATTTCTGTGAATTGAGTTGAACTATGTTTCACAGAGTTGAGTCTCTTATTATTGAGTTGAACTATGTTTCTTTGAGTTGAGTTGAGTGAGTTGAGAAGATGTAAGTATGTTTCTTTTCCATCAATTCAAGTTATGTTTATGCTTGAGAATTCTCCTTACATGCTCGTACATTCTATGTACTAAACCATTTGACCTGCATCGTTTCATGATGTAGATACATGTATTCAGGATCATCAACATGTATTTTGTTGAGGTCATGTGATATTCCAGTCAGCTTTGGTGAGCCATCTTATCTTCTGGAGGACTTCACCTTTGTCGTACAGTTAATAGATTTGAGATGTCGTGGGTCTTGTCTTGATATCTCTCTATAATAGTAGTGGCTTCATAGTAAATAACGTTGAGTAGTTTCCATCATGTATCTTCTTTGAGTTGTATTTACAAACTCTGAGTTCATCTATTGAGTATTGGTCAGATCATTTTAAAAAGTTGAGTATTTGAGTTCTTGAATTTAATTTAGTTTTCAGCTTTTGTATGCTTGAGTTAGTCTTCCGCTTGTAATCAGCCAAGATGAGGGTTCCGCTTGGGGACCATGAATAGTTCTCGAGTGCCGGACAAATCCATGGTGTAGGCTCGGGTCGTGACACAAATTCATATGATTAATCAAGCATGTCTAAAGACCAATCAACAAGTATTCAACTCAAGAATATACATGAACATATCTAAGTTAAGTTTAACTCCAATTATACATAACCTACCTTTACTAAAAATCGAGGATGCAAGCTATCCCCGCTAGAGCTTTTCCCTTTCTTGAACCTTTAGTTCGTTCACAGTCTAAAACGTATAAAAATCACATACTCAATTATTCATTCAATATTTGGGCTTAGTGCTAAAATCTCATTGATTTTTCTTTATTCGTAGCTTAAATCCTCAACTTGGGGTTTTTACCCATCAATTTCCCCAACTTCCCGACAACCCACATTGGATGAAAGAATTTATATGATAGAAAGTAGAATCTAACAATTCAAAATCAGTACAACAACCATTAAGAGCCACCCATAATGAATTCCCACTATTCATGCATATTTGGTCTAGTTTTAGGATTTTCCCACCCCAATATAACATAAATTTAATGGACTTACCTTGGGAAAATCCCTACTAGATCGAAAATTGCCTCTCTCAAGATTAAGAATAAGTCTTTGGAAGTTAGGGAGAAAATAACGTCCAAAAATATGACCTGGGCATAAATGACTGTTGAAGGTTGTTATCACTATGGTGGATCCTCTATTTATGGGAAATGACCACTATGATGGCCCTCATATTGGATGAGGCCACTAAAGTGGAAAAGTTGTCTTCTATAGTGGTCCTCGGTTGGGCTAAAGCCGCTACGGCGGACCCATATGCCATAGCGGTTCAACTTCTAATGAAGGTCCCACTATTATGAGTTGTGGCAGTGATTTTGGGGGCCTTACTAAACTCCCTCATTTCACAACACACTTAGGATTCTCGGGCAACACAGAAATACCTTATCATGAAAATTGCTTTAACTAGAGTTCTACTAATCCTTTTTTCGTTCTGAAAGATTTTACGGATCCCTTATCCTCTTTCACTAACATATTCTAAGATTCTTTTAATCAAACCTTACATCATGGGTCACAAATGATTTCAAACCCTACAACTCCTATTTTTTGTTGAAATCTGGCATAACATAAAATTTGACCTAGTCTCATCATAGTCAAATTCTACAAAAATAATTCAATTCTGAGAACTATCATAAGGATGGAATAAGTTTTTATATTAGATACTAGTTAAACAACAATTTATCCCCAAATGGTAAAAGAAGGAAAAAAGGGAGGAATCACAAGAAATACTTGAATTGACGAATAATTGAGGATACTTGTTGCATATGCTTGTTTTGGTATCCCAAGTAGCTTCTTCAGCCGATCGATTCTTTCATTAAACCTTTACTTACTCAATATCTTTATTTATCAACTTAACAATAGCTTGTTATTAAATAAGAGATGTTTTCATCAAGTAACACAAAATTCCAATAGATGATGTAATTACCATCGCCAACTTCTCAAACACAGGCACATAAAACACTGGGTGAACCCTAGACAAAATCGAGGGCTACACCAGTCAGTATGCCACCAACCTCATATGCCTAAGAATTTCAAACAACTCAATAAATATCGAACTAAGATTTATCTTCTTTCCAAATCTCATGACTCCTTTCATGGGTTACACATTGAGTAACACTTGTTCGCATTTCATAAAATACATGTCTCTTAATTTGTATACTATTATTTTCGACTATGTGCTGCCACAAGTTTCTTCTAAGTAAACTTTTCCTTTTTCAAATTTCAAGACACAAGAGTGGAGCATGTCTTCTGAGAGTTGAATTCTCCTCTCTGACAGACTATTTTTCTAGGGGTTAAACGGTATGTTAATATCCAACCTACTCCCATTATTCAATGCAACTTCACCCAAAAGTTAGAGGTGAATTATGTTCCCATATCCGAAATATTCGAAATTGGCACCCTATGCAATATAAAAATCTCTTTGAGATATACTTAAGCTAATTTCTCTATAATATAAGTAACTTAAACTGGAATGAAGTGTGCAAACTTAGTATATGTATCCACAATAGCCCATATTGAATCAAACTTCCCTTAAGTCTTAGGGAGTGCGACAACAAAGTTCATATCTATTCTATCCTATTATCACTCAAGGATGGGCATTTGTTGAAGGGTGTATCATTTTTACTGATGCACATACTTCACTTGCTGACTATTTTGATACTTAAGCACAAACTCCATTATGTGTGGCATCATTTGATTCCACTAATAGTGTTGTTTCAGGTCACAATACACCTTAGTTATGCTAGGATGTATTGAATACTTTGAGCTATGAGCCTTTGCAAGGATGATAAGAATCAAATTACCATCTCACGGTCACACAAACTCTCCCCTTGATATACAACCCATCTTAACCATCAAGAATTACTTCTTTGGCCTTACATTGCACCACTTTTTCACAAAATTTCCCCATTTTCAGATCTTCAAATTCCCTCGCCTTAATTTGATCTAAGTAGGTAGAATTTTCCTCTATGATAGGTAGTATCCCACCCCTTTCGGATATCTCAAGTTCATCAAACTATTAGCCAAGGTTTGTACCTCCCTAGCTAACGGATGTCTGGTAACTACTAGACATGCCAGACTACCCATATTCTCTTTCTTTTTTATCAACCCATCAACTACCCTGTTAGCCTTACTAGATGGTAGAGAATTATGACATCATATTCCTTCAACAGTTCCATCCATCTATGTTGTTTCAAATTAAGCTCTTTTGGGGTGAAGATATTTTATAGACTAAGGTGGCCAGTAAACACTTTGCAGCAAACTCCTTAAAAGTTATGCCTCCACATCATAAGTGTGAAAATTACAACAGCCAACTCTAAATCATGAGTTAAATAGTTCTTCTCATGATCCTTCAGTTGTTTAGAGGCATAGGCGATGACACTTTTTTCTTGAATTAACACAATACCTAACCTAGAACGTGAGACATCTCAATAAATAATGAAATTCTTACCCTCCACTGTCAAGGAGAGAATAAAAATGGCGTTAAGCAATTCCTTGAGTTATTGGAAACTCTCGTCACATTTTTCGGACCACATGAATGACACCTCTTTTTAAGTTAGGTGGGTTAGGTAAAAGGAAATTGAGGAAAATCCCTACACAAACTTGCGGTAGTACGTATGACTGGTCAATTTTTTGGCTGCCTCGATTTTTTGCAGATCCACCATTGCTCTGTCTTTTGAAACCGCATGACCTAAAAAGGATAACGAAGGCAACGAAAACCCGCACTTCAAATATTTAGCATAAAGTTTTTTCTCCTTCAACAAACCCAACACAATTCTTAGATGGTACCCATGCTTTCTTTATTCTTAGAAACGAACATGTCATCAACAAAGACAATAATAAATGAGTCAATATAAGGTTTAAATACTCCATTCATCACACTCACAAAAGTATCAGGGCATTGGTCAGCTCTAAAGGTATCACCAAGAACTCATATCCATACCGAGAATGGAATGCAGTCTTATGAATGTATTCATCTTGAAATTTTACTTGATGGTAATTGGATCTAAAATCAACTTTAGAGAAGACCAAATCACCCTATTACTCATCAAATAAATCACCTATCAGGGTAACAAACACTTCTTATGGATTGCAACATATGTAAACCACCATCTTTCTTCTTAAGAAATAACATATGAGCACACCATAGGATGCATTTGAATGGATGAATCCGCTACTTAGAAATTCATGCAAGTGATCCTGTAGCTCTCTCAACTCTGTTGATTCCAGCCTATAAGAGAGAATAAAAATAAGAGGAGTATCTGGCTCCAAATCTATATTGAAATCAATATCACTATTCGGCGGCATGCTAAGAAAATTAGTAGGGAAGACCTATAATAATCTACCCTCTCCCAATCAACCTTTTTGATCGAATGAAAAAGATAAGTATCATAGAAACAAGATGATAGTCCCTCTTCCACTCAACTCTAGCCATCAATGGCATAGCTACAATCACTATTTTTGCATAGTAGTCCAAAATTGCAAGGCAAGGAGATAACCAACGCATCCCTATGATGATATCAAATCCATCCGCCATATTAAGAATTACTAAATCTTCTCAAGTTGGATAACCTATAAACATCACAGGAAAATCATGGTACACTTTTACATAGAGTGAGTCACCTACCGTGGTAGACACATGAACATGGGTATCAAGAAAATATTACAAACCATGCCTATTTCCACAACAAATTTAGCAGACACACAAGAAAAAGTGGAGGCAGGATCAAATAAAATAGTCTTCATCTAGTCACATATGAGAATAGTACCTGTAATAATCGTGTGTGACACCTCTACCTCCGTCCTTCCTTGAAAATAATGAAAATATGCCCTATCGCCTGTTTGAGCACCACCCCTACCATGTAGAGTACCTCATTTACCTATTAACCATATTCAGGACCTTCTAATTACCTTTTCTACTGGAATGATTTCCATTGCACCCACCTTATGGATGACCTTTACCATTACCATTATTTTCACTACCAATGTGTGTTGAATCCCGAGGAACATATTGTTAATTTTACTGTAGAGACTTAGGGCAATACATATGGAATTGTCTAGACTCACTATACTCAAAACAACTTTGGTCTTGAAAGGTTGTTACGATGATGCTAATGGGCTCTGATAATTACTTGATTCGAAAAGAGGTTGACTAGTGCCTGACGTGCCCCCAATTGAAACTTGAACCACAGACTGAAATGGTCAAGTAAAATATACCTACAAACTATGTCCCCTAGAGTAATGCCCACCTAAATTTCCCACTCTCCAAACCTTCTTCTGTGTCGTCTTGGCATAACTCGCATGTTTAACATCCTTAACATTTCTAATAATGTCAACATATATGAATTTTGTGAAATAATTTCTTCTCCTGTCTCTCAGGGTGTGGTACATACTTTTCTAGGTTCACCACGTAAAACTAAGTCCATGATAGTGGAGGGAATTAAGCAGTCCTACAATCTACATATGCCCTCCACCACATCTTCGCATCACCCTGCAACTGAAAGGTCACAAACTCTGTTAGGTTTTAAAGGTGTGAATAGGAAGTGAATGGTTGTGACTCTCCTAAAGGGTTGCGACTTTTACGAAGGATTGTGACCTTTGTGAAAGATTGTGTCTTTTATAAAGGGTTGTGACCATTCGAAAGGTTGTGCCTTTTCGAAAGGGTTTTGACCATCTGAAAGGTTGTCTCTTTTCGAAGAAGTTGTGACCTTCCCGATAAGGCACAATTAACATTTTTTCATACTACCCTTTGTTGGCTATAAATAAAGAGACTTTCTCTCATTTTTCTACATCGAATTATTCCCTTCTTCTGCATACATTTCATATAAACAAAATTGATTGATCGTGTCTGTGTGTGAGATCTCGTTCCTGAGTTTTGAGTTTGTTGAAATTATCAAAGTTTACCGCTTCTTCTCTAATGGTTAATTTGTTTTATCTTAGGAGGAATGAAAAGAAAAAGAAAAGAACTACCGGAGTCCACAAAATCCACTGTCTTTCCTTCAGAAATTTAATCCCCTCAAGTACCTGGGGTTATAGATTAATTCCTCCCAAGATAAAACAAATTAATCATTAGAGAAGTAGCGGTACCTCAAACTTTGATAATTTCAACGAACTCAAAAATCAACAACGAGATCACACATAGATTACGATCGATCAATTTTTCTTATAAGAAATATATGTAGAAGAAGGGAAGAGTTCGATACAGAAAAATAAGAGAAAGCCTCTCTATTTATAGCCAAAAAGGGGCAGTATGAAAATGTGTTAATTGTGCCTTATTGGAAAAGTCACAACTCCTTGGAAAAGAGACAATCTTTCAGAAAGGCACAACTCGATGGAAAAGGCGCAACCTTTCAAATGGTCACAACTATTTAGAAAAGACAGAACATTTTGTAATGGTCACAACCCTTCGTAAAAGTCGCAAACCTTCATGAGAGCCGCAACGCATAAGATTAATGAATGTGATAAATGTGTTTACAATAAAGACACGCCAAATCACAAGGTCATTGTTTGTTTTTAGACATTTATGACATAAATGTTACTAAGCATATACTAGAAAGAAACTTTGAAATGAAAGACATTGAAGTTTCTAATGTGATCATAGGTATAAGAAACCTTAGAAATCCACAAGATTTTTAGTATTTTTACATCTCATTACATTGAAAAGATACTTGACAAGTTCAAGTATTCGGATTTCAATATTGTCAAGACTCCAAAAAATGTGAGTTTTGTACTTCAAAAGAATGAAGGCCAAAGTGACTCACAATTGAATTATGCTAGTGTATTGAGAAGTATGATATATATCATGAAGTGTACGCGATCATATATAACATGTGCTATTAGTAAACTGAGTTGGTTCCCGAGTAATCTCTATCACACTCATTGGATGACAATGAAAAGAGTTTTAAAGTATTTAAAACATACTTAAAAACTATTCTTTGCATTATAACTAATATTCAACATATTGGAAGAATATAGTGATGGAAATTGGATCACCAGATCAAACGAAGTAAAATCCATGACTGGATATGGACTTACTCTTGATGGATGAGCAGTCTCTTGGAGATCTTCCAAGAAGGCATGTATGACTCGCTCTACTATGTAATATGATTTTATCGCTCTAAATAAGGTCGGTGAAGAAGTAGAATGACTTCGGAATTTCTTGAAAGATATTCTTTTTTGGCCCAAACCTTTAGCACCAGTATGCATACACTGTGAGATTTAAGTGGCAATAGATAGGGCATAGAGCATGATATATAACAGAAAGTCTCTTCATATATGACATAGATATAATATCATCAGAGAACAACTCTCTAGTGGAATTATCTATGTAAAGTTAAAGGATAATGTGTCGGATCCACTTACAAAAGGTCTAACTAGAGATAGAGAGTGTTGATAGATAATCAAAGGGGAATAGAACCATGGCCAAGGAATAGTCATTCTCTCTACCTAGAAGACTGGAGATCCCAAGATCTAGGTTCAACAAGATCAAACAAAGTAATTGATGACGTTTCAACATTGTCAAAATTATTTTATGGTCCATTCTCATGATAAGAAGATGTTCAGTTACAAGGATAAGACATTATGACTCTTTAATGGTTTCTAAGTTTGATACATGGTGTATTTACGGGATAACACATTTAGAAATTACCTATGTAAGTGTAAGTCGCTTCAAGGAGAATATGATAAGGCTAGTTCTCTATGCACTTATAAACAAATATATGTTCATGGCTGAAACGAACAAAAAAATGAGAACAAAAATCAGTTCAAGGATTGATTGTGTGACTTATATTGTCTAGGTATACACCAAAGCTTGACGATTTAAATATATCAAATCTACCGATTGACCGAGTCTATCTGATACACATTCACTACTGAAAGTTCAAAGGGTAACCTATCACGACCCAGGGGTACATCCTAGATGTAACATGGCGTATAGGACCCCGAAAGACCCCATACAAGCCATTTAGCATTTATAACATAAGACATAGAACAAAAGAGGTAAAGAAATACATTTCAAGTCTCAATAGTTTTTATAAAAGTAGACCGAAAGTCTAAACACTGTTTCATTAGCCATCTAGTACAATAGAATGAAATTGGGCCTAGCCCATACATCATGTCCAAAACTGAAAATAAGAAAGAAGACATAAAACAATGAAAATCCGTCCTCGAAGCTTGAGGACTCACCAAAGCTCGGAATCTCTCAAGTTAACCTCTAGCCACGAAACTGAGAACCCTGACTGTCGGACCCTACATTTGGGGAAATGTAGGAAAGAATATGCGTTAGTACAAAATATGTACCAAGTATGATAACCATGCATATAAGCATTTAAATCATGCTAAAATAGGACACTTTCATAACATGTAACGACCAAGATAAAACATGATATAAAAAGGGTTAGAAAACATGAGTCATAAAACATGGTCAATGCAAGCTAACTTCTTTAAAAACCTTTGAACACATGTGAGATACTTCTTGAAGTAACCTTAGTTCATTATTATTGTGGGAAGTAGCCTTAACCGACATAGATACCATGTGAGCTATAACATGATCCCCCAGTGTCTCTCACACCGAAAAGGGTTGTCCTATTTTCCAAGGTAAGGATCATGAACTTCTAGCTTAGGTGGATCAACTAGCTAATGTCTATCTAGACAATCATCCTATGGGGGCACATAGGTAAGGGATAAGGAAATTGCTTCTAGAAACCTGGCCTCTACTAACGGGAGAGATTCCATCTCAATATCCTCTCGGTGCTAAGCATCAATTCCACATAATAGTCATTTTCTTTACTTATTCTTATTATCCATGGAAAGGCACATCATCTTGCCAATCCAAGCTAGGTTTATTAGTCATCCATGGAAATGTATCATTCAATAACCAATCCAAGCTAGGTTTCATTATGATAACTCTTTATCTTTGATTCATTTTAGGTGAGAAAACCTTTCAACCTTTAGAACTGTAATGACCCGTTAGATCATTTTGAGAACTAGTCATCTCTCTTCATAAAGGACCCATTCCGTAAATTTTTAATGGGATTAACTGTGGTTATTTAATTAGCGGGTAAATTTTTAATATTTAATTTTAGTAATTAGTTAATGGGTCAAGTTCATAATTTATTTAATATCCTATACTACTTGACCCATGTGTTGGAGTATGTTAGTAGGGTTTAATAATTTTAGACTATACAATTTAAGAGGAAAAAGAGACCTGGAAAACAAGAACAGCGACAATCACTTCTGCAAATTCCAAACTTACCAACCAATTTGCACCAGGTAAACCAAACCTAATTTTGTATTGTGTATATGAATGAGTAGTCTATTATTATTATTATTATAATAATGTTGGCTTTGAAAGAGAAAGAAGAGAAATTGAATTTGAATAACCAATGCTAACGTTTCTTGGTGGAAAATTGTTAATGGCTATTAATGGCAGGATGATTGGGAAATGATTGACCTTTTTAGGATTAATCATTAGGAATTAAGAATTTATAAATAGGAATTAGAAATGGGATATGCAGTAGTGTCCTGTAAGTTGATTGAGTTGTGCGGTCAATATGTTTCCGTAACTAACCGATTGTAATTTTATTTTTTTAATATCGTATTATGAATCAAATTTTAATCTATTAGTTGTAGAGTATTATGTGAATACCATTAGATTTATGATATTGGATAAATTGAGATTTAACCCTAGGCTTGAAACTTAAGAACTTGATTATAGATTTGGGTGAGTTTTTGGGTCTTGTCTAAACCTATAGTAATATGGTTGTTGTCAGTTTCGAAATCTTATTGTGACTATATACTTGAATAGATTGCATTGTTTTGGAAGTTCAACGAAGAGGGAAGGCTCAAGTCCCGGAGTGTATTGTTCAACTATTTGAGGCAAGTGGATTTCTAAACCCTTGTTAAGTGTATAGTTTCGTGTATTTCCTTGTGGTATGTGTTGGGGAGTAATGAGACTTGACGATGGATTGACTTGTCCATATTGAATTATTCTAATGATGAAAAATGGGTAATAAAAGGCAATGTGATTAATTGTTGGTGTGTGATGTGTTGAGAATGGTTTGAAAGGTTTACTGACTCATTGTTGATGTTGTGTCACGATTGTGTTGTTATGAATTGTACATTGTTATGAAAATGGGCATATCCTCATTATTTATGTGAACATGTCATTTGCATTGGTTCTGAGACATGATTGTGATAAGTGTTATGTGAATTGAGAAATAATGAGTAATTAAAGAAGATGTATCATTTTGAGGGACGTGTTGTGCACCGCGACGGATACTATATATCAAAGGACGTATCGCGCGCCACGATGTATACTATATATCGAGGGACGTATCGCGCGCCGCGATGTATACTATATATCGAGGGACGTATCGCGCACCGCGATGGATGCATGAACAGATATGTTCCCCATGGGTCCCGGACTGAGAGACTACGGGTGTGTATCGTTAGGTCAGATATGCATCATTATACTTGACATTGCATTTCATTGCATTGTGCATCTTTATCATTAGTGAACTTGATCTTGTGTGTTGCTGATCTTGTGAGTGCCTTTCTGTGGAACTTGTGATTGATGAATATTGAGCTTGTTGATGAGAATATGAAATTGTTAGAGTGTTGTTGTTGATGAGCTGTGTGCTTTGTAAATTGTGAACTGTTAGGTTGGGCTGATTTTATGCAGGTTGTAGTTGTGAAGGTTCGGTTGGGGTGTAAGGAGTACCCGTATTCTATTCCCTTAGCTTGTGTTTAGAGGTTTACATGCTGAGTACCGTGTGATTTGGTACTCACCCCTTGCTTCTACAATTTTTGTAGGTTACGAGCCTGGATTTTCGTGACACTTTCTCTTCTCTTCTTGTCCGAGGCTTCTTGTGGAGGTAGCTTCTTGTCATCTCAGCAGACCTTACTCCTATTTATGATCTTGTTCTATTTTAGAAACAATGTCATTTGAGACTTTTATCATTCTTTCAATTTAGTTGTAATACTTTAGAGGCTTGTACACGTGACTACCAGGTTTTGGGGTTTTATTTTGAGTTGATTATGATTTCCGCATTTGTATGTGGTGTTAGTCTCTTTTTCTTATTTTTACTTTCGCATTCACCGTATAAATTGGGTATTAGGCTGACTTGTCTTGGTAGGATAAAACGAGTGCCATCACGTCCATTTTTGGATCGTGACAAGAACCCTTACTATGTGAGAAAACCTTTCACAATCATGCTTTCATGTGTATGTGAGAAATCCTTTCAACAACACAACAACAACATCATCATTTATACTTCACTCTCAAAGCATCCTTAAAACATTTACATAAATTTCATAAGAACATGCTTAATTTCATAAACTCTTCATTCATAATCCAAGACCCACATCATATCATCATAATTTGGAAACATGGGAATTGCATGAGTTCATGGGGAAATCATCATAAAACCATAGAATTTCATCAATTCATACATAAGATATCATAATTCCATCAACTAAATCAATAATAAAGAGAACCCATAATATAGAAGAAAACCCTAACTCAATTGGGGAATTCTAACTCTGAAAATAGGAAAATTTGGGAACTTCATGAATAGAAGGAATCCATGGATGAAAACTATCATACCTCTATGCCAATTTCTTAACTTCAATGGAGGAATTGGAGAATTGACTTGCAAACCCTAGCTTGGACCCTTCTTCTTCAAGTTTTCTAGAGAGAGAAATATTTGGGAGGAAGACTTGATTTTGAATTGACAAATTTTAGAGTTAAAACACTTATATAGGGGTTTTAGGCATAGGCAAAATGATATAGTATTAAGCTAGACTAATTAGGAAAAGACCCAACTGCCACTAGGAAATAACTGCCGCCAGTAACGACGGATCAGACCGACATACCGTGGTTTGACCGACGGTCCGTCCTGCATGTCCGTCATTCGGCGTCAGAAAGTGAATTTGAGGCCATGATCCATGAACCTCAATCCATGGACCGTGGACCCAACGACGGTCCATTGATCTAGGTCGTGGTTCGTGGTCCTCTAGGCCTTGTTGGGTGGCCAATCCATGGACCAGACCCATGGTCCGTGGCTCATTCCATGAGCCGTTGCTGGCCTCCGTCGGGTGGCACTAGAAACTTCTGAAAACTGATATTATGCCCCTTCTCGAATCTGAGGTGTTACAAAACCGACTTATCCAGATGCAATAAATCCTTACTTATGAGTCACACAGTTTTTCATGCATATGTTTTGACAATAGTCATTCTCATTCATGTGGGGGATTTTTGGGTTTTAAAGGTGTGAATAGGAAGTATGATTCTTATAATAAACTTTTAGGCCGAACCACTTGAACATGATAGTAAATCTTATTTATATACTTAAACTATGGATTATTATAATTGAGCACCAAACATATGATAAAATATTTGTATTAGACACTTTCAGCTTCTATTATGGAATAGTTTTGTACATATTCTCAAAGTGTTCATTACATAGATAAGTTAATCATATAAAGTAAGTCTCCTTCTTTATATACACATCATGACGTCATCATTGATTGACATATGCATGAGGTTTTATTGGTTATTGATGCTAAAAGGAGGTGATATAATTTAAATGGCTAGCATGTCCTTTTACTTATGATCGCTTGAGAACATGCACAAAATTTTATTTAAATTTTTTAGTAGAAACATCTATCATGTATTCAGGTATTTAATTAAAACATTGTCATAGTTTGTATTTGACCAAATTTTTATCAATATAAAAGCTAATAATATTATGGTACATTCAATTTTTAGTTAGTAAACTGCAAAGGCGTATGCAGGAGGGGGTCACCGGGTTCACGTGAACCCATGTTCTCCTCCTGAAATCATATATAGTAGTGTTATATTTTAAATTTTTTATTAAATATAGATGTGTGAACCCACAATCGAAGTAATTAGGTAACACCTCTCTAAGTGGTTATTGATAGCTCTTTTGGCGTTTTAATTAATAATCATTTCAATTTTGGACCTATAGATTTAAAATTTTAACTATTTTCAATGATACGAACCTAAATGTCAAACCGATTAGATCCACATTTTCATAATAGTGCACTCATCATTCCAAAATATTGAATACGCCTCTGGTAAACTGTATGAGAAGAACTCCAGTAACAAAAATTGTGAGAATGGGAAATTTTCTCTGAATAATTGATTTATGGCTAATATTTTAAAAAGGTGATTTTTCTTTTAGCATATCATCTATTAATTACTAAATGAATTAAAAAATTTGTTACCTTATTAGTGTAAGTAGATTCTATACCGGTGGTGGTTGTGGGTGTCAATAAGGGCTAGGAGGGGTGGAGTTCGCAAGGGATAAGAGGGTTCATCCGAATCTTCTTCAACGAAATCTTGAAATAGAAGAAATTGAAATCTCCAAACAAAATCTTGTCTCCTGGACCATGGAGCCTACCTTTTATAGGAAATTTGCAGCAATAAATGAGCGATCTACTACCTCGTTCACTCAGAAATCTATTGAAAAAAAATGATCCAACCATGCACTTATATCTTGGGGAGGTTTCTAACAGTTGTTGTATCTTTACCTGAAATGGCAAAATAAATCATGAAAACTCAAAATCTCTTTTTGGCAAATAGGCCAAAATTATGTCGGCAAGTATCATATTTTTATGATTGCACCGACATAGGATAGTTCATATGGAGATTATTGGAGAAATATGAGGAAAGTTTGTGTCCTCGAACTTCTTAGCTTAAAGATGGTCAAAGAGGAACTTTCACATATAGCCACTCAAAAATAGCCTAATTACTCTTCATAGCTATAGTTTGATAATTACAATTTGTAGCTACATGTTATAGGGATGAGAGAGGTGAGCGAGACTGGGAGAGAGAAGAGGGAGGCGAGCGTGAGAGGGCAAAGAGTGGGAGAGAGGTGAATTGTATATGTATGTCGGTTAGATAATTATATATTATACATATGCATTTGTATATATGGCAAGCGAAATTGGGAGAGGGAGGAGAGAGGCGAGCGAGACTGGAAGAGGGAGGAGAAAGGCGAGCGAGATTGGGAGAGAGAGGAGAGAGGCGAGCGAGAGAGGACAATAATTTGTATAATTCACATCTTATTTGTATAATTCGCAGGTACGTTTGTATAATTCACGTGTTTTTGTATAATTGAGAAATATAAAGTTTGGAATTATACAAATATAATAAAACTCAAAATAACAAATTGATATTGTCACACCCCGAGCCTACACCCTGGGCGGGACTGGCAATCGAAGACCATCGCTTGCCCCAAGCGAACCCTTGGCCTGGCTTGCTTAACTCAGCGGAAGACAATATTCATATCTATAATGATCAATGAACTTAACTAAACTGAATAATAAAATAACTGAGAATATTTTAAAGATCAAACATTCAACTTGGCCAAAAGTGGCAACCACGTCTTAACAATAAGAAATGATAATGAAAAGACTTGAAGGACTAACATCTGACTGTCTATGAAGCCTCTAAAACAACTGAGAGGATGTTGGGACAAACCCCACAACATCCTAATGAACTAACTAGAAAGCAATGAACATATATCCTCGGGAATGCAAGGAGGCTCACCGACTGACTCTGAACTGCTCACTGGATCAACGGTGCGCTGGAATGCCGATCCTAGTTACCTGTGTCTACATCATAAGACGATGCAGGCCAACTGGCATCAGTACATTGAATGTACGAGTATGCGAGTTGGAATGCTAAAACAACATAGGCTTGAAAGGGAATCTGAAAGAAACACTTACCTTGGCTCTTCTCAACTCATGAATACTTAGCTGAACTCATTTCAATATAAAGCAGTTTAAAACAAGTGCAATATAAGAAAAGCTGTTTAAAAACATGATGTCAACTCTGTGTATATACAAGGATACAACATAACTCTGAAATGTATGTAAAAATATAATAACTGATGTATATAAAAATACAATAACTTCTGTGGGAGTTTCTCTAACCGACAACCATCACATAAGAGCTATAGTGATGATAAAATGATCTACCTCACGCTGCCAGTGCATTCTATACCCGGCCAAAGGTATAGGACCTGAACTACTAAGTGGATCCACTAGTCTATTGTGAAAAGGGTTCATCTAAAAAGTATGATCATTTTCTACCCATGGTGGCTACATGGTTTATGGGGGCTGTGAGTTGTCTGAAATCTCCCCCATATTGGTGCTCAATATTACTCCCAAAATATATTATCTCTTTATGTTTTAAAAAAAACATACTTCTTCTGTGATTTGAGATTAGTGCTCAAAACTTAGCTCAAAGGCTATCTTGGAAATCTCAGTTTCCCTGCTTGCTTCATTTAGAAAGCTATTACTCTTTTCTGAAAACTAGCCCGAAGGCTCTTTGGAAATCTCAGTTTCCGTTCTTATTTAAATGTGAAAACATTTTAAAATCTCTTTGGGAATACATAGTCCCCATATACTTCTTTGAAGAAAAGAACTTCAACTTTACTCTTTACTGAACTCAAAACTTAAGTCTTAAAACAAAGTTAAAACATTTGTGAAAGACTTTTGTAAACTTTAAGAACTTATCTTAACTTGATTCTTGACTTCTCTTGACTTTGACCTTAACTGCTCTTGACTTGACTCTTAACTGATTCTTGAATTGAATTATGGATTCAAGGATTAAGATTTGTGACTGGAAAGATCTCATGATGTTTAAGAATGATTCTAGATAGTTAAACATGAGAAAAGACGGAAAATCAATATTTGAAGGTGGATCTGCGAAGCGGAGGCATAATTTAATTTTGGTTCCAAAATCATCTTTTGAGGCAGAACACCTCATGTCAGCTCCGCGATGCGAAACTGAAATTTCAATTCTGGGAACAGGTCGAGCGATGCGCTCCCATGTTCAGATTTCGCCCGTCGAAATTTCTTCTTCGTTTTTCTTCCCCAATCCACCCAAACTCTATTCTTTTTCTTAAATCACTTTTAGATACATATACCCAGCAATGTACCTAAAACCTAACTCGAAACGACCCTATAATGCGACGTAACGTACTCAGAAACTTCCCAACTAAGTCAAATTCAAGAACAGTATATGAACTCAAGAATAGATATCAAGATCATCAATATTCAAATGCTTTTAGCACGAATCCAAACTGAAATAAATGTGCTTGGAACGTGGGAGAACGATCCCAACGTTATGAAAGCCTCACATACCTGATAGAAGTAAATCCTTGGCGAGACACCAAGTTCCTTGATCGATCTTGATGAATTTGCCCTTTTCTTCTTCTTCTTTTCTCTTCTCCGTTCTCCTTAGCCCTAACGTGAAATCCAAGTTCTCAAACTGACTAAGTTCTGAATTGACCCATATTAAAATCCTAAAATCGGATTAAAATAATAGGGCAGTGAAAAGACTAAAATACCCCTTATATTTCCGGATTGGACATTTCCTTAATCCAACAACCCAACTTCCAAAGAGCATAACATGCTCATACGAACTCGGAATCGCGCAAACTTGGCGGCGTTGGAAAGGTCATTCCAAGAGCTTCCCAACCATATCTGGAACTACACTTAACTCATCCTGAGCTAGTAGTTATGGCTGGCTGAAGTTGACCAACAACTCAACTTTAACTTGCTTACAATTTTCCAGATTTCCTTATACTTTCCAAAAATAACTATTTTCAGATTTTAAACTTCTTTCTAGTTGCGAGATGTTACAGATACAAACATAAATATATGAACTTTAATAAATTATACAAATTACATTATATAAATTATATTATACAAAATCCAAAAACTACACATTTATACAAACTTTAAAAAGTTTTACACAAAAAGATTGAATGTATATGATGACAAAACTGAAAAATCAAAGGAAATCATTGTCATATATAAATACAAACAATCATATACAAAAACAAATCAAACAAAGAATTGTTTGCTGCGAATTATACAAATGTGGCGAATTATACATATACAAATGTAGCTAATTATACAAACTCAAGTCAGCTCACATAATTAATGTATAATTTTAGTCGCGAGTGGTAATTATAGCAAACTATAGCTCTGATGAGTAATTAAGTACTATAAGTTTGCTTAACCGCGTAATTTTCCCAATCTTTAACACCCCACTTCACCCGGTGCTTAGCATCTGGTGTATGGATAATTTTGATTTTTGGGGCCCAATATTTGGTGAGATAAGCCATGTTTTGATACCATGTTAAATTAGGTATTGGACTTAACTCGCACCCCAAAAGCTAGCTCAAAGGGAGGAGGATTGTTCAAGCCTTATAAGGAGTCCACTCATCTCATTAACCCCCGCGATATGAGACTTTTTTTTGTCATTTTTTAACAATATCAAATCTCATTTCATCGCTCATTTCAAGTACACCTAACTCATTGATCAACTTATCAAACAATTTTTTTGGTTTGCGAATACTACAACATGTAGGTGAAAAATCATACATGATTGAAATAAGTTGATAAAGGGAGGATTCAATTTAACCGATTTGCTCCCTTCCCAAAAATGGCTTCATAACATTAGTGGAATGAAGTCCAAATTGTCAAAGGCGCACTTAAATGTTGATGAAATCTTGGAGAAAAATCATTAATGATCATCTAGTTAATCGAACAAAAGGTAAGAAATGTAATGGCAAGTCTGAAAATGAAGATTTGGTTGATGCTTTACTTGAAGTGATGGAGAGTGGAGAATTTGGATATCCTATCACAAATCAGAACATCAAAGCATTCATTCTTGTAAGTCTAACACATCTTTAAAAGATTTTTTTTCATGTTATAAACCTAAACTTCAATCTTTATATATACCTTTAATTTTAGGGAAACATTAAAAAATGACTACAATTTGGGCTTAATTAGAGATTTGTAGCTATAGTTTGCTTAATTACAAATTATAGCAACATGTTAGAGAGAGGACAGAGGCGAATGAGATCTGGAGGAGAGAGGTTGAATACCTATTGTATTCATTGTATCACGAATATAATTGATACAACAAATTTGTATCGAAATACAATTGTATTCATCTTAGGAGGAGAGAGGCGAGCGAGATCGAGAGAAGGAGGAGAGATGTTGAATGCATGCATATTCATTGTATCACGAATACAATTGATACAAAATGGAAATAAAGTTAATACAAATACAAATATATTTGTCTGAGCACAATTGATTGGTATCATATATCAAATATAATTGTATCAATTGTATTTACGAACACAATTTGTGTCAACGAATACAATTGACAAAATACAAATTTTCATAATACAATTGATACAAAATACATATACAATTGATACATAATACAAAATATAGTTGATACGAAATACAAATACATTTGATACATAATACAAAATACAGTTGTCATATTTAAGTAGAATGTTTTTAGTTTGCAACTGTTTAGGATGGATAGGGGGGAGAGGGAGAGAAATTTTCTATAAAATCCTCTATACATCGACAAATTGTAATATTTTAAGTTATAGTAGTTTATCATAAATACATATAACATGTTTGTCTTGTTGTGTATTTTCCCTTTAGTTTTATATACCGGAAGTGTCAACTTTAAAATCTATATTTTTTACTTTTAAGAATTCTTTTTGTTTTACTCCTTAATGTTTTATAATCATAAAAATGTCATAGCATGGTTAAGTTATCGGTTCAGCCAGCCATCGATGATTTGGCACCCCAAGCTGAATTTAATTTTCATCTTTGAAAGTGTACTCTTAATTGAATATATATATACTAGATGAGAGAGCCCGTGCCAATATGAATTTAAGGAACACCGAAAAGAAATAATGAAAATATTAGTGAAAAGCGGAATAATCTCGCCTCACAATATTAGTATAACACAAAGTGTAATGTTGGTGTTGATTACGTTGAGTCAGTGTCCGGTTTTTGTATTGCTCTCTTTCTGGAAAAATTAAATACTATAAAGTTAACCTTTGAGATACTAATGGGGTGAATAGGAAGGCAAACATCATAAGTTGATCATGGAAGAGGAGTTTGTTACCGCTAAGCATCCTTGGTTGGCGAGGTGGGTGTTGAAGCCGTTCATGTATATTGAATTTGTTGCATCACCAGAGAACTCCAGGGTAATTCACAAGGGAAATAGATTTGGCAGATTCATTACCTTCTTCTGCACACATTTCTTACAACAAAATCAATCGATCATGTCTTTGTGTGTGATCTCGTTGCAGATTTTTGAGTTCGTTGAATTATCAATTTTTTAGGTATCACTACTTCTTTAATGGTTAATCCGTTTTTATCTTGGGAGGAATTAATCTACAACCTTAGGTAATTGAGGGGATTAAATATCTTCAGGACACAACACACAGTGAGTTCTTTCGACTCGGATAGTTCTTTTCTTTCCATCTTTTAATATTTCTTATTTGTTAATCTGAATACAGGAGACAACAAACTCTACTTCATATTTCTCCATTACCCATAATATATGAAGTCTCTCATGGCATTCAATAATAAACTCGTAAGCAACCTATGTTTCAAAGCCCTAGAAATTGTTTCTTCAATGATACTAATATATTACGAGTTTTTAGGTCTTTGAAACAGAGGAATCCTACGAGTTTATTATTGATTACCATGAGAGACTTCATAATATAGGGGTAACTGATAGTACAAGTAAAACACCAAATAACTTTTGTTTTCCATCCACCCTAGCATGATTAATAGTGTTTCCACCCTAAACCTATGATTCGATGGTGGAGATGTTCAAACACTTGACCAAGCCTCACTTTCCAACAACTAACAACCTAATAGATTCATAAGAAATTGTACTCTTTATCACATGACATCATGACCAAAAATCAAACATTACACCCTAATAAACAACAAATTATAACTCACATATGAAAACAACACAACTAAGCAAATATAGGATGAGTGACATACTTGGAGAGAAATTCTTCAATGATGCGATGTTCGTAGTTGTCGTATGAGTGAGCTTGATTTGGAACCAAAATTTTACTTGTAAAGGCCCTAACCCAAGTCTTCTTACAAACTCTTTTCTTTGTTTATCACCAGGGTGAGTGGATTATTTATAAAACCTATACAATGGCAAACATGAAACAATTGGTATATATGGAATGAATTTACCTTTTACAAGATTGAGAGTTGCATATTTTTTTTCCAGGGTATATAAGTAAAACTATTTCAATTACTTACCATTCTATTTCACTGAGTATGGCAATGGACGCATGATATTTATTCGGATTAACTTGATTTGATATTAGATATCACAAATAAAATCCATCTCATTTTCCGGTGTTCTATGGGCCAAGGACGATATATCAAGCAAATAATTGTGGAGCGCCACCATCTGTTTGCAATGAAATATATATATATATTACTCATATTGGGACTCAATTGAAAAAGCTTGTATCTATATGTTCATCCACGAGAATCATTCAACCATATGTCGGAAATAAAAAGACATGCCAATGAATTTGATTGTTAGGCTTTAAATTCAATTTAATATATGCTCGATTCATCTTCTTTTTAAGTTCAATGTATAATCACGATATTAAAAGAGTTATAAATAGACATTTCAGATTAATAAATATACACATGGAAGAATAAGATAATGGATTAAATCAATTTAATGAGATAAAAACACTTTTTTTTAGACTTTAGTAGAGTTCCAATGATAAATTGAAAATTACTCTATTGAAAAATTAATTTTATAGTAGAGTCCGGATCTAAAAATTTTAATCAAGGATGAAGGGATACTTGTCATTCACTCACAAATGTAATTCTAGTAATGGATTGACATGAATCATTTAACTTTTGAAGCATAAATTTGGAAAAACAATTTGGAACGTACCTTCATCTATAGTTGTTCAAGTGTCATAGGAATCACCTTCGATCTAGAATCGACTTGTAACTCTTAATTGCCAAAAATGTGTGAAACTTGCCTTGTAAAGTCCACAACTTCAAGGAAAATTGTTTGAAGTTGGTATTGGCAAGCCGTACCAAAATTCACGCAAAAATGTTTAATGTTTGGCCATGTAAAGTCTACGAGTACTTCAATAAAAAATGTTTGAAGTTGACCTTGACAAGCCATGCCAATCTTCAGACAAAAATGTCTAATGTTTGACTACCTTCACAGGACCATACTTCAGACAAAAATCTTCGTAGTCAAACACAAATTTTCAACTTCAATTGTGTGCATTTAAAGTTGTAATCGAAGTAGAAAACTTGCAAAAATTAATTAACACCAAATATAAGTTAAATAACTATCTAAAATGTGGTATTTGTGCATGTCGTCTAGTATTCCTTTTTGAGTTCGGGAATTTTCTTTGTATAGTCATTTGATATTTGAAATCTATCTAGCCTAAGTTGTTTCATCCAGCAAAAATGACTCGACAAAATGGGAGGATCTCATTTTAAACCTGGAAGAAGCTCAACACTCTTTTAAGGAGGCGGACCAGAGCTACCCATGCACTCTAATCCAGGACCACCTACTGGAAAACAGAGGCTACATAGCAACTTAAGGAAATGAGAAGGAGTGTGAAGACTTACCGAGGGAAGGAAAATCTGTCCAATAGACAAGATCTGCGAGCATATTAAAACATAAAGAGCACAACCCATGTAACCTAAGAGCACAACTAAAGACGGAAAAGTAGTTAGTAGCAAAACAAAAGGTCACAATACAGGGGAAGAATAGAATAGAAGCTCCAGGTTGTTGATGATCCAAATCAATAGAAAAAGTTGGATTGGGCTTTAGGTGGGTAGAATAGAATGTTATTCTTTTATGTGTTTTTTTTATGGGAATTTTTTTAAAATGTCAATATTTTAGCATTTAATAGAATTTCTTAGCCACAATTTCAATAGTTATTACAAATGTCAATATTTTAATTTGTTATATTGTTAATTTATGTATTTTTTTTTCTTTGATTTAACTTAATAAAATATAACTAAGAAAATAACAAATTAGAGAAAATCATGGGAGAGAATCTTTCAAATTAAGTAAATAGTGCTGAAAATATATTATTACTTACTTTACAGATTAGGAGACTAAAATAGACACAAATTTTCTCGTCTTCCTCATCATCCATTAACGACTTTCAATTCTCCATTGATGATCCTCCTTCTTCGTACAAGGCAAGACAAGATTTTTGCCAGAAAAAAGGAGATCGATACAGATTAAGAGACTAAAATAGGCGACAAATTCTCTCATCTTCCTCATCCCCCATTAACGATTTTCAGTTCTCCATTGATGATCCTCCTTCTCCGTCGAAGACAAGACAATTGTTCAAAGTTTTTTCCGAAAAAAAAAGAGATCCATACAAACAGATAGGCATACAAATTGACGTTGGGCTGGAAGTTCAAGTATTCTGCTGAATTTGTTGTTTGGTGCCTTGTTCATCCCTGTTTTGCTACGGATGGGATCTAATCTTATTTGGTGCTCCAATTTTTATCTTCTTAAACATCCAGACGGTTTTTTTAATGTAGTTTTTTATTTCTAATTTTTATTTTCGACATTTGAGTTTACTTTTTTTTCACTTGTGTTTGGTGCGGCCTTGTTGTTCTGGAGGAAGCTACCACCAAGCGTTGGATATGATGATCTTAAAGCTATCATCGCTTAAGACGGAATAGTTATCCACGTAACTATATTGTATTCCACAAAAGTCAAATACAAAATCATCAATAAATACAAATGTACATTCATATAACAAAAAGTATTCGTGATTTAGTTATGTATGTATTTTACTTTTATAGTGAAAATTAAAAATTGTATCCAATGATCAAAATTGTATTACATGACTGTCAAATATATTTTTCTTTTATTTGTATTATAAAAATATTACTCATTGCATCCCAATATAATCTAATCATTACATATGAATAAGATTTAAGAAATGATACAAGATTTTGGAAGAAAATAGCATACATAGCGGAAATAATACAGTCTTTTGAGGAAGAATACAATATTCTAAAAAAATACAAATTGACTGTGAAACAAATAGTATACATCAATGGTTAAGATATACAAATCCATTTGACATACCTATTGAAATGACTACAAACTAAAAAAAGAAATACAATGTTCTTAATAAAAATACAAATGTTGAGTAAAAGAAAAACAATTGACAAACAAAAATTAATATGAATACAATTTTTGCAACCTTCTCCTCTCACTCTCTCTTTCTTCTTCTTCGTCTGCTATGTTTCTTTTTCTGATTTTTTGTTCACCAAACCCAAATCTGAATCTGTATTCACTTGTACATTAGTAAAACTCGGTCTCATCATCCAAAAAAATTATAATTACCCAGGAAATTTAAAAAACTTTCATGTCCAAACTTTCAAACAAATTAATGATTCAACAGTTAACGAATACTTGATTCTCATATAATGACCGAAACATATTTTATCACAGAACAAACTATACTGCACACAAAATACATACAACATATATAACATAATGAATACAAAACCATCAAATAATAAAATATGAATACAATCAGAAATAGCATCAATATTCTTAAAAAATTAATACAACTACATAAAGTAAATATGTATCTTTAATTGATTGGATACAAACAACACTCTTACAATGTCCACAACTAGAAAAGGATACATAGATATGATGAGTCCAAGTATGTGGGTATATTATCAAAACTAACAGAATGTCCACAAATACAAAAAAAATAAAAACTTAAGGAATACAATATCTATACTAACAAACCCACAATAGCCATAGACAGTGACAATATTATTTTATATCAATACACATACTTAATGAATTTTGAATACAAAAGAAAATTGTTACAAATACTCGAGACTAATAGAAAATCATGATTCTTATGATTTTAACAACTTCAACTAAACATGTAAATATTGTAATGGTAATATAATCAATAAAGAATGGAAAATCGCTAGAAAATTATTGATTTACTTGGATACCTCTTGTAATCCTCTTAGATTCGGCCATTAGAGAGTGATTTTGAGGTTTTCAAACCCTAAACGAAATTGGTCAAACAAATTTTTTGAAAGATTTAAACAAAAATAAAATCAGTTAACAAATCTGAAAATCGGATAAAGATGCATACCTTAATTCAAGGGATTGTAGTGAATATCTTTAGAAATATATTTTTTAATTTTTGGAATTTTTTTTCGAAAGAACAGAAGAGAGAGAAGTGGGAGTTGAAAGATGAAGAAGAATTGGAAGAAGAAAATCAATGAGAGAGAAAATACTTCTTTATATTTGAAAACATATGAGAGAGTATGAGTTGGAAAACTTTAATTAAGGTGAGGTAAAATATGAACTAAATTAGGATACACAATGTTTTCTAAAATATTGACATTTTTACTAATATTTACAAACTATAAATGTTTTTAATAATTATGTTAAGATTTTTGACTAGTTTGCTAATTTTCTCTTTTTTGATTTGGGCTTGGTATTGGTTGGGCTATGCCCGAGGTAGTGTTTATTTTTTTATTTTGAGATTATTAATAAAATACCAAAATTTTCTTTTTAAAAAGAAGAAATCTATGAGATCTTTAGTTCATTATATCATATTAAACACAAAAAGGGGAAGTGCTTTTTATTAAAAGTTCTTTTCTCATCTAAACTTAACGTCAAAATTCTTAGCTAATTAAGAATGAAAATATCTTATCTCATCCATCACAATCCTCATAGACAATCCATTTTGTGTGTGTTGTACAATAATTTGATAGATGCACAATTCTTCATCTGCATATATATATATATATATATATATATATATATATAAAGGCATCTACTTTTATTACTATCCAAAAATGGACGTGATGACACTTGTCTATTCCCACCAAGGCAAGTCTACCTCAATCCAACGAAATGAAAAAAATGCGGAAAGATAAAGCAAGACAAGATAAAAGTGAAAAACTTATTCATTATATTATAGCCCCAAAACTTGGTTATCACGCGTACAAGCCACTAATACATAAAGTGCAGAGTTTAAATATAACTACAAGTCTCAATGTCTTTATTTGTCAAATAGAACAAAGCATAAAATAAGAAACAACAGGGCCCGCCGGGATGACAAGCAACTTCCTCTCAAAGTCCTTTAACAAGCCTCAAAAATAAAAGAAGAAGAAAAATCACTCGGTACCATGCTCAGAACCTAAACAAGTGTAGAAGCAGGGAGTGAGTATCAACCAACACGGTACTTATCAAGTAACCTAATAAACAATACAAACTAGCTAGAAATCGAATACTCCTTTCATCCCAACCGAACCTCCTCAAACTACAACCTGCAAAGAAATCAGTCCAACCTAAGAGTTTCACAATACACAGTTCACAAGGCTTAGCCACACAGTTTAGTAGTCACAATTCAACAATCAACACGAATCAAGTATGTCAATCACAAGTAACAAATAGATCGATCAGAAGTAACAAGTAGATCAATCACAAGTAGCAAGTAGATCAATCACAATAGTCAACTCTTGCCGGAACCATTTCCCTTTCGAAACAATTTCACTAGTCAGAATCATTTTCCACCGGCTTTATATCACATCACTAGCCGGAACCATTTCCCTTCGGCTTTATTTCATATCACTTGCTGGAATCATTTCCATTCAGCATAATATCACTAGCCAGAACCATTTTCCTTCGATTTTATATCACTTCACTAGTGGGAACCATTTCTCTTCGACTTTATATCACATGTCTCATCACGATGTACAACAATCAATTAAAATAAGCAATGTCACCTCATAAAGAAGAGACAACAACTCAAGCAATTCAAGTCCACATTCATGCCATCAAAGCATTTTATCAATCAATCAAATAGGGGTCACAACAAGGAAATTCACAAAGCATAATGATCAAATGCTGCCTTTTAATTAATCCCTTTTTAGTTCATTAAGATTAATCAAGTGGAACAATGAATCCATCATCTCATTCTCATTACTCTCCAACACACACAATGAAGAGAAATACACGATTCTACTAGATTTACAAGGTTTAAGAGATCATTTGCCTTAATTCAATCAAATGGTCAATTCAAGACTTGAGTCATCCCCTTCCAAACAACGTCCAAAGCCACACAATCTATTTCAATCAAGTAACCACAATAAGATTTGGGAAACAATAATACTCACATCCTATACTTTGAAAAATTGGTCAATCAACTCAAAAATTCAATTCCGAAGATGAGGTTTGAATATGAAAATCTTTACTTGAAGATATTACCCAAGACATTTGGAACTCATTCGTGAAAATTACTTCGAAAAAGGAATTAAAATCAATTCACAATCTCCATTTCAGTTTAGAACTTAAGTTTTTGAAAAACCTTGTCATTTGCCAATCAATATCCTAAGTTTTGATGTTAAAATCCATAAATAATCAAAGGGAATAAAGTTTTAGGGTCACAAAAGCTTACCCAAAAGATTCAGCACAAGAAATCTCTTCAAAATTGCCTCCAAGGATTACAGCAAGCTCAAAAATGAAATATTGGGCTAAAACCCTAAAATGGGTAGGTCTGAAACCCTCTCTGATGTCGCAAAAGCGGACCCAAGTGCGCTTAAGCGGTTATCACTAAAGCAGACCCCAAAAAAAGTGGCGCCTCTCGCTATAGCGAAGCCTCATTCGCTTCTACGAACTTAGCTTAAGCGAAGAAGTCTTCCCAAAAACGAGGTTTGCAGGCTCAGCAAAATAAACACAACCAAACATAAATCATTGAAGGGACCTATGAGATTCGTTCGAAACTCCGTGCACTTAAACCATATATGAAAATCGACTATACTTGATGTTTCAGACTCAATGAAACTGCCGAAACACGAATTTGAGGTCTCCTTGACCCAAAACTCGTGAAAGCCACAAGAAACTAACATAATGCCTAAAAAGGTTAAAACAATCTCGGGACCTCTAAAAAATTAACCAAGACCTCACCTAGGCATAAAATTATCCCCCACATCCAACGGGACTCTCGAAACTCCTATCCGAGCATCCGAACCCCGAATGCTGACCAAAGTGATCCAAAGGCTAAATTTCCACAATTTTCTAACTTAGGACCTCAAATCCTCAAAAAAGACTCTGAATCTGAAACCGACGACTCTCTTAGACTAGATTCCACATTCTAGGACTGATAGAATCGATAAAATTTCATTCTGACACTCGAAACTCCAAAAGACTCCAAAAACCACTTTTAAGCAACTTAACCTTTCAAAATCACAAACTTACCAAATTCTCAACTTTTAACTCAAAGTTCGAAATCAACTTTTCAAACTCAACATAAAATACTTGGGTTCGATATTGGGAGGGGTAAAACGATAAATTCATGAAACTTTCCAAAAATGACCGACTGGGTCATTACATGTAAAAAACCAACAAAAGGTTGTTTTATTATTTTTTCACCAAACTACTCACAAAATGTCAAAAACAACTCTAATTTATATTCATAACCAAACATTATTGATTTCCAAATATCATTTTACACTTAAAAAACAAAAACTATTTTTTTTCAATTTTGACAAGGAAATATGGTCAAAAGCGGATCCGGCTCCCCTCCATTACCCCTTTCCTCCATTTCGTCAAGTGCACGTCTAGATTAGAGACATGTGTCATGTTTAAAAGTTTAAAGGTCAAGATTATATCATATGAATAAATATCATAACCATAGTTAAGTCAATTAATTTTAGAAAACTATTCTCCAAATTTGGTAAGAATTACAATATATTCCATACAAAATTTGATATTTATTAATATCTTTAATTTCATCTTATATTTTTAATTTACAATTTAATATTTAAATACAAAAATATAATATGAAATTAATGATTATAACTCAAAAGTCACTCAACTATTGATATTTTACTTAGAAAGTCACTCAACTATTGATATTTCACTTAAGAAGTCACCCAATCAATTT
>JAJOOO010017723.1:0-48799 GCA_029582685.1 Solanum piurae
CATCGAATGATCCTTAATGAATTTGTAACTTTAACTTAACCACACTCTTTTTTCATAGGAACTATCATCAGATTCATCCCAGCATGTTCGTTCTGCTTTGGCTTCAGTTATCCATCGAATGATCCTTAATGAATTTGTAACTTTAACTTAACCACACTCTTTTTTCATAGGAACTATCATCAGATTCATCCCAGCATGTTCGTTCTGCTTTGGCTTCAGTTATCCATCGAATGATCCTTAATGAATTTGTAACTTTAACTTAACCACACTCTTTTTTCATAGGAACTATCATCAGATTCATCCCAGCATGTTCGTTCTGCTTTGGCTTCAGTTATCCATCGAATGATCCTTAATGAATTTGTAACTTTAACTTAACCACACTCTTTTTTCATAGGAACTATCATCAGATTCATCCCAGCATGTTCGTTCTGCTTTGGCTTCAGTTATCCATCGAATGATCCTTAATGAATTTGTAACTTTAACTTAACCACACTCTTTTTTCATAGGAACTATCATCAGATTCATCCCAGCATGTTCGTTCTGCTTTGGCTTCAGTTATCATGGGAATGGCGCCTATTTTAGGAAAGGTATAAATACCCTCGTCAGTGCACCAAAATATTGAGTTTGCTCTCTCATTATGGTTATATTGGTACAGTAAAGTTCAGGTTCTGTCCATGTTGCTTCTTATTGTTGTCCTAGTATAACATGCTCGTTCCCTTGTGCTTCTGTCTGCCTAATCCTTCTTTAACTTTTCTTACCTTTTCTCGAGTCCAAAGTTGGAATTGTATTTTAGCAGAATGTTGTCGATTACTGTAAGCACATGATTAGCAGCTTATCCTGAAGAAATTTTTCTTCAGTCTTACAGCCAGTATGGTGTTTATGTTTTTTTGACTTTGATGATTGTCATTTATCGTTCTCAATATAGTTTTTGAACCCAAAATAATACCTTTTCCTGGAATAGGCTCGACTTTCTTTGTGGCTTAGTCCAATGTTTAGTCAATGATGTCTCTAACAGGAGTTTAATGTTTCTGTACTGGTTATTATAGGATGCAACTATCGAGCAGCTTCTCCCGATTTTCCTCTCTCTTCTGAAGGATGAGTTTCCTGATGTTCGTTTGAATATTATCAGTAAGCTTGATCAAGTAAACCAGGTTAGCTATAATTCATTAATATAACTCTGTAGTCTGTACTTGAAGTTACTTTGCCTTATTTGAGGCTTGGTGGCTTCTGAATTTACGTACCTGTATCATGTTTTTCATGTTTCCCTATTTCAAACTAAATCAATGTATTGCAGGTAATTGGAATTGATTTGCTTTCCCAATCACTGCTGCCAGCAATTGTTGAACTTGCAGAGGATAGACACTGGAGGGTTCGGCTTGCAATAATTGAGTACATACCTCTATTGGCAAGTCAGCTGGGGGTCGGCTTTTTTGATGACAAACTTGGTGCTCTGTGCATGCAATGGCTAAAAGATAAGGTTTGTACAAAGCTTTCTGTTACTTGTTATTTCTGCTGATAATTTAGAAAGAAAGAACTGTGAATATTCTAGTTTATGTCTGGATAAAGTGATTGTATTCAAATGCCTGGATAAAGTGATTGTAACCAAGTAATATTTAATACAACCTTTTGAGATCATATCTGATGCTGCTTCTTGTATTGGCCACTTAGTATCTTGAATATTACTTGTGCATCCTTCCTGACTTCTTTCAGGAGATACTCAAAATGAAACAAATTGCATCACATTGTGCAACTCTTTGTAATGTTCTTGTATTTCTCTTTTATGTCTTCCTTATGATCATTCATCGACTTGCAGGTTTACTCTATTAGAGATGCAGCAGCAAACAATGTAAAGCGCCTTGCTGAGGAATTTGGTCCAACATGGGCAATGGAGCATATAATTCCACAGGTTTTCCTATTGCCTTCAATAAGCTGGTTGATTGTTGGTGCTGCGATAATTTAGCAGTTTCTTCTTCAAGCAAAAAGTATTTAATTCTATTGTTCTCGAATCATACATTGTTTATCACTGATTATGAAGAGATCATTTCTTTGTCTGTTCTTTAAAGAGTCATGATATGTGGAATATCTTTTCCAGAATTAGTACATTGCTGTATT
This sequence comes from Solanum piurae, assembly GCA_029582685.1. Lineage (NCBI taxonomy): Eukaryota > Viridiplantae > Streptophyta > Magnoliopsida > Solanales > Solanaceae > Solanum > Solanum piurae. The sequence continues at coordinate 2,113 of JAJOOO010017723.1, forward strand.
ATGTTCCGGAATCAATATCTTTTAGTGGACATTATCTGAATTCAGTTTTAACTATTAGAACCTTTCACATTTCTTTTGGTTGGGGGTGGGAGGTCTTAGGTTTTCCTCTTTAAATAACTTGACTGATTCATTTTTCAGGTGTTGGATATGATTAATGACCCACATTATCTTTACCGGATGACCATCCTTCATGCAATTTCTCTTCTTGCCCCCGTCATGGGCTCAGAAATTACTTGCTCCAAACTCCTGCCGGTTATAATTGCTGCATCAAAAGACAGGTTAATCTTCAGTATATTTAGGATTTACCATTTTGTTGGGTAATTGTTACACTTACAGGTCTAACTTCTATGTTCCAGGGTACCAAATATCAAGTTCAATGTGGCTAAGGTGTTGCAGTCTGTTATTCCAATAGTGGAACAATCTGTAAGTGTCAATTTACTTCTCATTGGTTTAAAGGCAATGTGTGTATTTCATGCATTTGCTTTATTTTTGTAAACTAGACTGTCTAATGAGCAACTCCACCTACACTAGTTAGCCTATTTGAACTCCGTATAACTAGTCCCAAGTCCCGACAAAGTAGGAGAGTTGTGCTAGGTTGAAGGTAAGTATAAAAATAGGCAAATTATGATGATTGTTTGTATTAATGAATGCATTTGGTCGCACTCTGCTTAGCACGAGTTACATCAGCATCCAGGTATAACAATAAATGAACGAAATGAACTCGGCCGAACAAAGCAGAGTGGAAAATAAAGATTTGTAGCCTATCCAACCATTTTTGGATGATGCATAGTTGATTGATAGAGTATCTACTGGGCCTTAGTAATAATGTAATTACTAATATGTTCATGAAAGTTAGAAGTGAATATTCGACTTGAAATTCTTGATGGAGACATTTCTTTTATCATCTCATGAATTCTGTGAGATGTGTTTTTATTGCTGGAAATGTGGAAAGAACAGAAATCTGAGTGATGACTTGCCAGTCAAATAGTTTCACCATTTTCTTTTTTATGTCAAATTCTAATCTGGTATGATAATCTTGGTAGTGTATGTTTAATAGTCAATTAACTTCTACTCACTGGAAATTTTTATTTTTTAGGGGCGGGGTTAGGTTGGAAATCAAAGATTTGAAAAATGAAAGAAAAAGAGGAAAGAGTTTGGATATCTAATTTATGAGTCTGTCAATACTAACCCTGAGTCTTTATGTACAGGTTGTGGAGAACACAATTCGACCGTGTTTGGTTGAACTCAGTGAGGACCCAGATGTTGATGTTAGGTTTTTTGCCAACCAAGCCCTACAAGCAACCAAGTGATGATGTTGTCTAGGTTAAAGGAAATTGAATAGTTCAAATGTAGTTTTCTCCTCGTCTATTGTCAAGTGTGAACGAAGATGTACAAGAGCTTTTGTCGTCTTTAGATATCAAATATCATTCTTGTCAAGCATATTTGGACATCGTCTAAGAAAAGTTACTTCAAGTTATGACCAACATTTTTCTTCCAACCACCATAAAAGTAAATACAATAGAACTTGACCACAGGTTTTATGTTGTGTTGGTTTCTCAAGGAAATTGCTCATGAATTAGAACTATTAGTATGGTGGAATCTGGAGAAAGAAAGTATTACATATTGATTAGAGTTGTGGAGGATAGATTTCTCTGGGAAAATGACAAGGCCAAGGGGAAACTTAAAAAGTAGAATGAGAGACGAGTGTTGATACATATGTTTCCCTGTCTTGTACACAATTGACTGAAGACATTAGCACCTGAATTTTTCTACTTAACTTACACGCATCTCAATTATTTGACCAGATACCTTCAACAGTCCACCGGCATAAATATTGAGTAATTTTGTTGCTAAGGTGAGAACCATTAGGAAGGACCCCCCTCCTCCCTTCCCTTTTCTTTTTTTTGTCTCGGCTAGAATTTGAATCTATGATTTCCGCTCACTTTATTGACACACTCTTGGGTGCTTGTAATCTTGCTAAATTTGTCTGAGGTCGCCACAAAGTTGATTGAAATTTTAAGCACATTACAAACGTACACCTCCGAGCCAAAAAAATGGAAGATGACATTACATCCGCTTTTCACTAGTGGGGCAGTAGTATTGTATTAATGCGGTTGATTAAATTGGAGAAATGGGATTACGTGTTTTACATGAACAATCTGCTTTTAAATGGTACAATTAGTGGGATAACTTAATAGACTACTCAGAACATTTGGTTGAAGTGTTCAAATTTTGTACTAGGAATAGTGTCACGATTTCATTACCATTGCATCAAATAGAAGAAAAAAATGAAGCTTAAAAGTGTTGTACAAAAAATTGAATATGCACACTAGACCATAGCTACATCAGTAAGTAGAAAAAATATATACAGCCTCTTCCCAAACATATAGAATAGGAAGATTAACAGTGTGCGATCACTCCAGAAATGGCATTACAGTGTTCTCTATCAAAAAAATGGAAGACTGGGAACTGCCTCTGGCCGTTCACAATTTGATCTAATCCACCCAATCTTCTGGTTAACGTTGTCATACACGAACAACTGGCCACGTAGTGAAATATCTGCAAGGGGTGACAGAAGTAACGGAATGGTTTACTTCAGAAGAATCAAATGATAGCTATAGTTAAAACTCAAACCAGAGCACATGAATTTCCTATGTTCAAAGCTTATGGACTTTTATCATCTGATTCATTGTTTGTGCAATTACCAGGAGGCTAACAAGTTAATAGAAAAAAGCTTTCATCATAACTTTTAAATGGCTCAAATCCATAATAGTCCATTAAAACACTACTGATCATATTCAGAAAGGATTATATATATATACTTCAAATCTAGAAAAGCTCCAAGTCCTACTGACTAACGAGTTGCTCGTGAACATCTATTCAGCTAAAATAAGTTTATAATGACATTCTGTCAATTTAGGAAACAATACCTCCAAGTATTATAGCAGAACCATCGTGAACATTGCTTCCATCAAGTATACCTAAGCACACATTACCCTTTTCCTGCAGTATAATAGTTCTCCATTGTTGGTTGAGAGAGGAAGCAAAAGAGGAGGGGGAAAGGGATGGCAAAGTACCAATGACCAAGAAAAAGTTAGAGATTACTCACACTTATAGTCAAATACCCTTCTGCAGGAATCCAAAGCTTAGTGGACACGATACGCCACTTGCTTCCGAATTGAAGGTTTAGAGGTTTGAAGAATTGTCTAACCTCTTCAATAGATCTGCATGCAAATAACAAAAAAGAATAATTATACAAGTAATGAGTCAATTGAAAAAGAGACACAGGAATGAAGAAAAGGGAATTCTTCTTTTTCGATCAACATTTTAGAGAACAAAGCAGATCAAGCATACTGAGGCTGGCTTGTAAATGTAACTCTGGCTTCAAGCAGAAATCATTTCCATTTAGAGCTGGCATAAAAAGTTACATCACAAAAAGTTTTGTGCTGATTTGAGGATCTCTCAATTGATATTATTTCTTGTATCACTGTGCTAGCCCTAGAAGAATTTTTTCTCGAAAACACTAACAGCTGGCATAAACAAACCAGAGGAAACACTGAAAAGTACTATAAAACTTCCAGATTTAACTGTCAACTCCGGCAACCAATCATTAATTAACAGGTATTATTGTTCTACCTTACTGGAAATTTAGCTCGCCAGCAAATGGGTAATGTCGTATCTGATGCATCCTTGATAAGATCTTCACTGGAAATCTCTTCAAGCTGCAATCATCGTGAAAAAAGATGCAAATAGTTGGTGAATAATCATCAAAGAAATTTGTTATCTTCTGAAGGAATGGCTTTCTCAGCCCGACTTACCATGGAAATCAAAGCTTTGTATGCTTGATCTGTAAAATATGTATAAGTACTGCCACTGTCAAACACTACAGTACCTTGTCCATAGCTTGTGCTGCCTAATCGAAGTTCTTTGCCTCCATAGTTCATTTTCATCAATTGTGCTTGATAAAGATTACTGAACATGAAAGGATGAGGGTTAATAAGGACCTGAGAATATACCATTAGTCAGGACACATACAGGGGCGGAAGTAATCAGAACCTACAGAAACTGAAAAGAAGATGACTCAGACAAGTAAAAATGATATGGAAATATTTCTGTCATTCTTTTGTTAAGCTTTTATAGTTTAGACATCTGTCAGCATCTCTTCTCAAGTAGCACCAGAGGATGACAAAAATTCCATATACAGAGAAAGCAGTTTGCAACCTTTAAAGCTTATGTGAAGAAGAACCAGACATATAAATTGGCGATCTTATTATAACCTAAAGCAAGCAAGAAATAGAACAAATAAGGCATCTCAAATACCAAAAAAACAGAACCAGACCTTAATAATAAGCAAAGCTAAAGGAGGAGTAAATGTACTAGTACTAAAAAGGAATAGGACAGCTACCAAAATACTTTACTCACGGAAAAGGGTTATTCAGCATAGGGACCCATGACATCCGCCACTGTGGGACAAAGTCATTGCCTAAGAACAAGTAGCCCCCATTTGTATCAATGCGAAGACAATGTCCAATAACATTGTTGATTAACCCATGACTCGCTAGCTGAGAAGGCAAACTGATTGGAGCTCTGCTAAGTCCAAGGATCCCATCAGTGCTTGCTAAAGTGTTGAGAAGTGTGCCTTGCTGATCATATGCACAGCTGACAAACACAAACCAAAACTTACAACTTTATAAAGAAGTAGTATGGCCACAAAGTAAAGGGTCTGGATTAACATTTACCCGAAAATAACATTTGGCTTGGTTCCTGTCCCATTTGCAAGCACCAATTGAAGTTCATCCTTTGCAAGAACCCCAACAGAAGAGCTGCGGTCAGCGTACTCTATCTCATAATCACATTGATGGCAGTTATCACAATACTTGGATTTCAGATTCTCTTGAACCTCAACACAATATGGGTTTTTGGGAGGAATCATATTGACATTTCTGGGCTTGTACAATGGGTGGGCTCCCTGAGAAAGCTTGTAACGTTAGAAACTAATATAGGATCACAAGTTTGAAAAATAAAGAGCAGACTTTCCAACTATGCTTGGGCAACTCAAGTGGTGGAGAAAGTGTGATTGGAGAGGCCCAGTACCTCGTCCACCACTACCTAGGTGCAATATTAAGGTGTATAAGGCATGCCACACTCATCAACCCCTTTCAAAGGGCCCACAAGTAAGACATAGACAGATGATTTCTGACAAGAGCACTTCACCGCAATGAGAGGACTAGACCCCAGAAAAAGGAGGGGCGAGCGTAAGATGGGGACTCCAAGTTCGATACCAATAATAGAACAACACACTTTTATCACATCATCATCCTTCATAATGAGCTTTGTATCTGAACCAATAAAGACGACATCAACAGGAAGTATAAAAATACGAAAACATTAGACCATTTCTCACTTGAATTAGAATATCTTAAGACTTTGACCAAAACTCATCTGGTTATTTGGGAAAAGGACGGGTGGTCTTTAGAGCAATAACAATCTGCGGTGTGTCTGACTAATGCCATGGTATACGGAACTACGTGTCATTATTAACTAAAAGCATCTTTGTCAATCTTGTTTTCCACATCTCCCTATCAAATAGTAGTATCATAGCTAGCACCTTCTGGTTATGCTAGTGATAATAGTAGGAACTAGAAGAAGCAACTAGTAACAACACAAGCAAGAGTTAGGCATCACCTTGGCACAACTAGTGCATGGAGCATCACATTGGATCCACATCAAGTCACTTCCCGTATCAATATCAAGAAAATAAGGCATAGGAGGATTCCCAACAAGCATATATGTGTAGTACAACCTATACAGGAAATGATGTTAAAATCAACTTTGTACTCCAGTCGAACAATTCATGACCCAATTACAGCTTATAGCAACAAAATCACTTAGAGTGCATTGCAAATTGCAAAGATGAAGAGTACGGAGAATTTTTAATAAATCGGTTATTCAATTAGAGAGACCTGGCATCCTGAGTTCAAAGTTTGAGATGAAAATTCTATAGGCACTATAGAGAGTCAAGTTATCATTCCTGTTCTCCTTGGCAGGCAACAGTTGAGCAAGTTAAAAAAGGTTTAGACTTTAGACTGAGAAGAAAACGTCACTATAGGGTATAGGCTGACAAGGAAAATGTGAGAACCTCTCTCATGAGTTGTGACTCGAGCAGTATATAATCTATGAATTTGAAAGACTTAACTCATATGATCACTTTGTCAACTAATGAGATTCCTATCATCATGTTCTACAAGTCCTAGTCGACTACAATAATTTGACTTGATCATTATACAGATGCCATGAGACAGCAGCTTTTCCTTTTTCGCAATGCGCCCTGATATAATTCTGCCAGTACAGGGTATTTAACTCTTTATCTTGTTCACATGTAGAGTGTTGACAACCAGCTAAAAACAGTCAAATTGTGTGACAAGACTCTAAATATGTAAAGGACCTTAATGCAATGGAATGGATATGGAGAATTCACATAACAGGCGCCAATTAGTTAATGACTTCAGAAATAATCATGAAATCATATATACAAAAAGCAATTCAGTAGGAAAATACTTCAACCAAGCATACCCTTCTGAATGAATATTACCCCTAACAGGAAAATTAACAGAAGAGTCCAACTTAGTCGCAGCAGAAAGAGACTTGGCAATCTTTTCTTGATCCATAAATTTATCCGGTTTGAAATCCACAAACCTCCCAAGTTTGAATTCAACATCCGTCCTTGAATTCCAGGCACCACCACGCTTAGGATACAAAGGAAGAATAAACGAACTGTTGGAACTCTTATGATCCTGTTCCACATCACGTAATTCGAAAAGGGTCTCTTGGGTAAGCGAAGACCAGAAAGATAAGGCAATCAGAGAGATACCCAGAAGTCCAAAAACGATTTTAGGGCGGAAAAAGAACGATCTTTCTAAAGAAGCACGAAGAACGCCTGTATTTAAATCTTGGTTATGCGGTTGGCTTTGTTGTGGTGGTTCTTCTTCTTGTTGTTGCTGCTGATGAGTGGGTGAATCAGAGAGTGTAAATGCAGTTATGGTTTTGCCATAAGAAGGGTTGTCAGGAGGTGGCAGTGTGATTATCACTACCCCTTGTATTGGAGGAGAGTTTTTGGTCTCCTCCATTACTGTACTGCTCTGAAGATAAAGAAAAGTGGCCTTTTTTCTACCTGCTCCAGTCTGCTGCTTGCTCTATATGGAACACCAAGTCAATGAAATTGAATAGAATAATGGATAATGACTGACGACAGTTAATTGGAAGATACCAAGCACTTTCTAGGAATATGACTTTTTCTTTTCTTTAATAGGAATAAGACTTCATCATGTTAGAATTAAATTAAAAATTGGTCATTTTTTTATTTTTAAAAGTATTTGATAAATATAAGAATAATAATTTAAAATAAGTCACAAATCATAAGTAGGTTTTCTCTACTTTTTATTTTTTGATTTAAAATTATTTAAGTTTGATTGACTTAATTTTATTTTTTTTAAATCAATCCAAACGGGCTCTAGATATTATTATTATTGATATTGTCAGGATCATTAGATATTATTATTTTGTAAAAATATTATTGTAATTATGTTTTATGAAGCTTCAAAGAATTTAAATGGACCCACTTATGAAAATGACATTTATGAATTTGAAGTCTGAATAATGATTTCGATTACCGCAATAAAGTGAATATCAATAATCGATTACATGTTTAGAGGTCACCGTTTAAAAAAATTATAGATACCAAAGGAGAAAACAATATTGAGGATAAAGTAATTTTGAAACCAATTACTTTACTTTACTAAATCATCTTAGATATATTTGTAATTTTTAAAAAAAAAAATTAGTTTATAATAGTAATGAGACCATATATTTATATAGGGGCCTTTCAAAAATATATTATCTCATCGAAATTAATGATTTTTTTCATTGGCCAAATCAGGGCTGAAGAAAACTATTATCTTAAAGTGTTTATTAATTTACCAAATATTAATTTAGAGAAGTTCTATTGGATCTTTCGTCCAAAATAAGGGGAATCTTAACAAAAATCACATTTATTAAAAACTCAATAAATACAATAAGTGATTTAATAATTATCTTATTTATTAAATGTCTCATGAAAGTTGAACGCTATTATGAAGTAACTAGGTAATAAATCCGCGCGAATAAATAATTTTTCTAAGCTTTTGAACAATCTTTCTATTAATAGATTGTTATAAGAATAAAAAAGTAAATTTTAGTAGGTTTTAAAAATATTTCAACAGAATTAAATGATTTGTCATTATCACATATCTCAAGAATTGTAAATATATAATAAATGATTAAAAATATCTTGATATCTAATCATTTTTTTCTTTTACATAATTTATCATAATATATGTTTGATGATATAATTGTCTTGTTAAAACTGGGTGATATTTTTCTGTAGCGATTAAACATAAGTTTTCTATTTTTTTGTACATAAAAATATAGAATCTAACAATTTTATGGTTAAAATAACTCCTTGTGAAAGTTTTCGATAATTAGTATTAGTTATAAATAAGTTAAGACCGTTAAAAATGTACACCACAACATAAATAAATAATTTTTTTTAGAGACAATCTACTTGTCTGAGGTCAAACGTTCACCACTTTTCGTTATTATTACTTTGTTAGTCAAACAAAATTTATAGAAGAAGAAAAATAAATTTTAAACGACAGCAAAATAATTAAACTGTTGCTCTAAAGGCCCTTCTAGATGCTTCATCAATGCAACTTTACGATTTTTTCATAAATATGTATGTATAATTTTTTCATTATGAAAGTACAGGTAGATCAAAATGTTGGATTCTAGATTCATGTTAAAGAAGTATTCTCAAACATTAAAAAATTAAAAATGAGTATAATCTAGATAATTCAAACACTCAGCAATGACTTGAGACATAAAGAAAAACAAATCTATGTTAATAGACATATCTTTTGTAGCTTAAGATATTACTTTTATTTAGAGCAAGTTTTATTTCATAATCTTCAAATTAAGCTTGACGAAAATAGTCATAATTCACACCAAAAATATTTAGAAGAGCCAAATGAGAAGGAAAAAAAGAAAAACATTAAAAGGACGAAAGTTTTGTCCAAGTAAGATCATATACATTCCAAACGAAAATTAATCAATACAATTTTAAGGAGACCACAAAATAGCGAGAAAAACATACATTAAAGGGGGTAAACTATGAGATATCCAATGATGATAACAAATCATTCTAACCAGAAAAGTTCCTATGTTTTGAAATAACATACATCAAAATATTGACTAACGCTTCAATCAACTTTCAATCCTTAAAGTACTTATAATATCCACTGATAAAATTTAGTAAAAATAGATAACAACATAAAAACCAAAAAATATGGGCGTGCAAAATTATTAACTCTCAGAGGATTTTCTAAAGAACACAAAATCTCATCCTTGTATGTGAAGGAATGACGTTGTTGATGAAGAAATTAGAGATTAGTAAGGGTTTTTTTTATCGTACCTTCAACAGTTCCAGTAGAGAAACTTGTTTTAATACTCAATTAACGTTTGTTATTTAATTTGTACTAACAAATACTTATAACAATAATTCTGTACAAACATAAACAATAAAGTTCAAAGCATGTACTCAAACACAAAATTAATAATATAAGCATAAATTAATTACTGTAAAAACATACCAAGATCTGTAATAATAGAATGAAACAAAATGGAAAAATAAAACAATGGTGTCAGTGAGTCATTTAACAGAAGCAAAGTACATAAATATTTAATTGTCCAGAAGAAGAAGAAGAAGTTCAAAATTTACGTTGTTTTAAAATGAGAGGAAATTTCTCTATTTATAGACAACAAAGGGTCGTGTGAACAAATGTTTATTGTGTCTTATCAGAGAGGTCACAACTCTTTGAAAAAGTTACAACCTTTCGGAAAGGTCACAACCCTTCGGGGAGGTCACAACCTTTCATAAAAGTCATAACTTTTCATAAAAGCCGCAACTATTCATAAAAGTCGCAATTTTTCATAAAAATCACAACTTTTCATGAAAGAGGAAGGCTAGTTTTGGAAATAAAATAAATTAAAAGGGAATCTTGGTTTGTGATGGCGCCACGTAGGTTTTTCATATTTTTGATGCATACACTACATTGTCAAGAACATTTTATGTTAAGGCAAAGCGTTCCTCCGAAATCTTAAATGCTATATTTTTTAATTTTTGTTTTTGTTATAGAAAAATTAGGAGTCATAGAAAGATTTTTACTATAAAAAAGAAGTCTAAGAAAATCTCCATAGAAATAGTTGGTCAGAAGTAATGAAAATTGCTAAATTCCAAAAAGTCATAAAGAACAACATTAGATGTTAAGGAAGAGACCAAAAAGCCTTGAACAAAAACACTCTCAAGTAAAGTGGAACATCACGTCCATACAAGAACATAATTAACTAAACTCAAATGGAAGACCTTCAACTCCTTTCTTATGAACCTTCATCAATCTGTTTTTATTATAGTATGACGTATCATGTATATGTTAAAAATGACCTTAAAATTGTTAGTATCATAAATGTTTTTCCTCATTGTCTCAGAGTAGTCATTACTATTGCTTAGGTTTCATATCACTGGCCCCAACTTATTTGGTTTGAATGAAACTGTTCACAATTGGATATTCTAAACCAAAATTTTGACACATAACATATTAAAATCTCACAACATAATTTTGTAAGCACTTGAACTCACAAATATCCACAAATAATAATAAAAGCAACCTTACTTTTCTAGCAATCAAGAATAAAAAGGCATATTGCTTAACATAATTTTCAAAAAGATAGTCTAGCGGGTTGTATCCAAATTTACAGTTCATAAATTTAATTTAAATAATCCAAAACAAAGAGTTCTTACTTCTTTATTAAAAAAACAAAAAAAAAACATCAAAATAAAGAGTTATCACTATAGTAAAAATAATCTTTAACGACAATTAATAGCTTAATTGTTGCTAAATGTGTATTTTCAGAGACAATTGGTACTCTCTATAAATGTCCCTAAAATTTATAGCAACATTGAATCTAATGACACTTAATAAATATCGGTAAAGGCTCTAGCACTCTTCGTTAATGTGCATATTTATTGGCGCTAAAAATATTTTTGTTATAGTGTATTCTGGACATTTGTTTATTTCAAGAAAACTGGATCTCTTATTATGCCCAAAAAGAAGAGACGAAGAAATAAGACAAATTACTTAACTTACGACAAAAGAAGTTGACTAATTGTGCTTATACTAATATTCTAGGAAGAGTGCAATAACATACAAATTGTTTGTACCTAAGAAAAAACTATCAAAATAGTATATTAACTGTGGCAAGCAAGAGAGCAATATGTTTGGTTCTTTTCACAAACATTATCATTGGTTCCATATTAGTTATCACATATTTGTTGGTGTGCTATCAAATATAGCACAGCCCACAAGAAATTTTCCCAAAAAAGTACATGAAAAAAACTATAGAAAAGGACAAAAGAGAAGATAAATTTTCAATCATCCTCACTGAAAATTTTAACAGAGTTCAGAAAAAATCATCAAAATAGCAAATAGAAATTGCAATAGATACATGAATCACTATGACTTACATTAAAAGATTAAGCTTCATGAAATATGAGGAAAAACACTTTGAGGAATGAAACACACTTCATAAGAAGTTTAATTAATGTATTTAAATTCGACTCCCCTATAGCAAAAAAAACCTACAAATAATAGTGGCATAAATAAAAAATTTGTTTACTAAAGAACCAAATGTAATGAATTCAACCATTTCAACAGTGTTATGAGTTGTTAAATGAGAGGTGCAAGAGTAGTAATGTCACATTGCAATCAAAAACAATATTCTTTGTTTATGCGAAGAAACCTGTAGAAAGAGACAAAAGAGAAGATCAATTTTCAATAATTTTTGCTGAATTTTTTAACAGAGTTTAAAAAAAGTCACCAAAATAACAAAAATAAATTATCATAATTACATGAATCACTAAGCTCCGTGAAATAGGATGAATGAAACAAACTTTAGAAGAAGCTTAATTAATGTATTTGAATTCGACTACCCTACATCGAGAAAACACCTACAAATAATTGTGGCAGGAAATCCCTCTATTTATAGACAACAAAGGGTAGTGTGAATAAATGCTTATTGTGCCTTATCAGAAAGGTCACAACTCTTTGAAAAAGTTACAATCCTTCGGAAAAGTCACAATTTTTCATAAAAATCGCAACTCTTCATAAAAGTCACATTTTTTCATAAAAGTTACAACTTCTGATATAAAAGTCCCAACTCTTCCTAAAAGTCACAATTTTTCATGAAAAGGGAAGGCTAATATTGAAAATAAATAAATTAAAAAGGAATTCAGGTTTGTGGTTGCGCCACGTAGGCGGGTCTAGGGTTCTTTTTTATATATATATTAAAATTCATTTTTGTTTTAGACATTTATCTTGGGATGATTTTTTTAAAAATAACCCTTATTTTGAGATGAAGTGGGTACGTATTTTTATACAGGTTTAGCCAAATATTATCCCTTATGGCTTACCTAGACAATTTTGATTCATTAAATATTTGAATATTTTATTTTAATTTTTTTTATTAAAGTGGAGCAACTTTGATTTAACTAGTAAAAATGAACTTAAATGCTAATGATAATTATATATATATAAAAAACATAGCAATAATTAATTGAAAAAAACATTGACTTTCGGACTGATCATAGATTGATTGACTTGGTCGGTTTATTTTTTTGATTGCTAAAATCGACTTTAGCTCAAACATTTTTTTGAGCTAAAAAGTGGGAAAATAAAAATTGACCGAGCTAAGAATACTTCAATTAATATATTTTAAAATTATGATAAAAAAGTGAATCGAGCTCTATTTGTTTTAAAAAATAATTAATTTTTTAATTAAACTGATTGAGTCTAATTGGTTACACTAATTGTTAATACTTATTTTATTAAATCTCTATATCATGATAAATTTTTCGATTTTGATTTTGATGTAAGTATCCGATGCATTTAAAAAATGAAAAATTGTATGAAATAACAAACTATTAATTCAAATTAAATAATATAGTCATCGTTTATTTTAATTGTAATTCGCAGCAAACATCCCATTTTTTTGCCATCTGATTCGATATACAATTAGCCATTTTATACATTTTTCGGTATAAAATGTGTTTGTGTTTGTATAAAGCGAGAGAAAAGTGTATATACAAATACAAATGTTTTCGTTCTATACACTTATAATTATATAAATACAGATCTTATTATACAAATTACAATGTATAAATGAATTTATACAAAACTGAACAATTTGTATAAAATTGGATGTTTCTAGCGAATTATACAAATCAAAAACTCCATAGTAAACATAAAATTTGTTATGGAGCTCAATTATACAAACTATAGCTATAACATACAAATATGATTTTTATGTTTGCTATATGTGAAAGTTACTCTTTAAAAAAAGCATATTTCTCATGTATCATTCCATAATTTCCTTTATTTAACTAAAATCATTTTCTTGTAATTACTCATCTTTTAATTTTGTAATTATTCAATGTTTTAATTTCCAAAAAATTTAGAGTAAACTTTAGGTTTAGCAAACATAAAAATCACATTTGTATGCTATCTCTATAGTTTGCATAATTGCGCTCCATAACAAACTTTATATTTGTTATGGCTATTAATATGTATATTTCAATATACTTATACAAAAGAATCAATTGTATAAGTATATATTTGGAATCTGTAAACAAATAAGAAAATATTTTTTTGTATAATTTGTGTTTGTATAAAGAGAGAAAGAGAGAAAGACAAAAGAGAACTGGGCAGGAAAATATTTGTATTATATAATTATAAGTGTATAGTACAAAAAATATGTATTTGTTTGTATATACAGTTTGCTCCCGCTTTATACAAACACAAACACAATTTATACATTTGTGTTTGTATAAAGTGAGAGAGACGAGAGAGAGAGAGTGGCGAGTGAGATACCTGGGGAGAGAGACGAACGAAAAGATATGTATTTATATTTGTATATACAATTTTCTTTCGCTTTATACAAGCACAAACATAATTTATATATCTGTGTTTGTATAAAATGAGAGAGGCGAGAAAGAGAATGTGACGAGAGAGATCAAGAGAGTGGCGAGCGAGATATCCGGGGAGAAAGGCGAATGACAAAGTATTTACTACGAATCATAATTAAATGAAACTGTGATTATAACATTTAATTAATAATTTATTATTTTATACCATTTTTCCAAAAAATTATGTATCAAACAAAGTCCGGAAAAAGGCCCGATGAAAAATTTGGGTGACCCGGACCTGTATCTCCATCGAACTCCCGTCTCTCTTTCATCATATGCTGCAACAAAATTAATTCCGAAGGAACCACAAAGTTCGAGATCTGTGATCCATCAAAACCAGTAGAACTATCGTTTCGTAACAATTTCTTGGCATTGAGTAGAGAAATTGACAGATTGAAGTTTTTGTTAGAGCAAAAGCTGAATTTGTGTCGGATCAGCAATGGATTCCCCGCGAGGAGGACCGGAGAGAGACAAGGCGAACTCAACTTCTTCGTCTACTCCCCTCGCTGCCGTCGCCAGCTTCTGGAAAGGTATATCTCCGGCTGCAATTATCAAGTCATAATCTTACTCTTTTTTTTCTGCGAATTGCATATCTGTTGTCGGTTTTTGTTGCTGATTATCATCAAAGTAAAATCAGGAAATTCATTACTTTACTATGTCTCAAATGGAAATGTGAGTTCACCTTTCATTTCTAGGAGTATAAGTTTGGTTTATTTTCATTTAGCAACCAGATTTTTAGGTTCCGAATACTCATTTTCCACTGCAATATGCAGATTGAGTTATTAACACGTGCAATCTAGCAGTGTGGATATTAGTTACTTTACGATTTTTCACTTTAGCATTTGAAATGTCAATATGAAAACCATGTGAGGAACTTCATTTATGATCACAGAGTAGTAAGCTAATAAGATGACTAATAACATGCTCCGTTTAACAATTTGAGATTATTCTCTTTGCTATATTTCACTCTAGCAGTTGAAAGAGCTAATATGAGAACCATTGAGTGATTGAGAGGTCTTTGATTAATGATTACAACCAGGACTGTTAGTTTCTGTGTACTTAATTTATATAAAGTAGCATATGGTTTGAGATACAAAACAAAGATGACCACAAAACTTGACGAATGTCGTAATTACAGTTATGTAACAGAAATATGTGAGCCTGGAATATGTATTGTACTTCCGTTGCCAATATGATCAATAACTTTTCAGCAGACTACTTGAATAAGCGAATGTAATCCGTGACCAGAAATTGGTAACAAGATGTAGTTGTATATTGTACTTCCGTTGCCAATATGATCATTAACTTTTTCAGCAGACTACTTGAATAAGCGAATGTAATCCGTGACCAGAAATTGGTAACAAGATGTAGTTGTAGGCATTTTTCTTTTGGAATAGCATGTCTGAGCAAATTCTTATAAAATGAAAACTCTCCCAATCTTCTCAGACACTTAGTATCAGCGAACTAGTCGGCTCCTTTTCAGATTTAGAAGCTATTGAATACAAGGGACTGCATGGCTGTGTTCACTGTCTTTTGCTGGTTGGCTTTGCTAATATGTGTTCTTAAGTCCTGTTGAACTGATTAGTAATGAGGAACACCTGACTGTGATAGAACCCTTACCGGTTTATTACTATTCAATTGACTAATTATCTAGATATTTTCCATTGGACAAGATGAAGTAAAACTGTGGGTATATGGAGAACACAACTCAATCTGCTTAACGTGCTTCATTGTGAATTTTTATTTTTGACACGTTTTTCATGAATTCTTATTGAGTTAGTCCTTAGCCTAGAACATTGTTTAAAAAGATTGGTCTGTCTATAAATTTATTCTTCCTGTGATATCTTTTGTCTTGTCTAAGAAAATTTAACTTTTTCTACACATTTAAAGTGTATCTGATTTTTTCCTTCCAGACTTTGATTTGGAGAAAGAAAGGAGTACACTAGATGAGCAAGGTCTTAGAATTGCTGAGAATCAGGAGAACAGTCAGAAGAACCGACGAAAACTTGCAGAGAGCACGCGAGGTGCGAATGTACCTTTCCTTCTGCTGCTGTTTAACATTAATAGTAAATTACAATTACTTCGACTTCTATTTAACCATTTATTTTAAGCTATGTCTGTCACCTCTTGACAGATTTTAAAAAAGCTTCAACTGAAGACAAGTTGAGCTTGTTCAACTCTTTGCTCAAGGGGTACCAAGAAGAGGTTGACAATCTTACCAAGAGAGCTAAGTATGGGGAAAATGCTTTCCTTAACATTTATCAAAAACTATATGAGGCACCAGATCCTTATCCAGTCATTGCTTCAATTGCTGTAAGTTCAACTTTGGCCTTTCATATGATCACCTTTCTTACAGAGTTGTGGAGTAACTGCATTGGTGGCCCATGAATGGTTTCAGCATGCATGTTAACTACTATTAGTGTAATTAGTAGTAGTTAAGAATAATGGTAACTTCAAAGAAAATATGTAATTATCTACACCACATGAACTTTGGGATATGGCGTCAGATTGTGGTGTACATGGACTGGAAATGCTTAAGTCTTTTGCTGATTAAGAGTAGGAAAGCTTCACATTCAGATTATCCAGATATGACTTGTCAATTTTAAGGGAAAAGAGGTAGTGATTCAGTTTAAGAATAACGATGACTTCAAAAAGCTGTATTCCACGATAAGATGGTTAGGAAAAGAGAGAAATTTAAGACGTTTAGGAGGTTCGTTCCATGTTATCATTTCTTTGTTAGGATTTTTACTAGATGTGCTTACACAGCCAACTAGGAGTTTTGCAATTTACAGTTGCACTTATTGCAACTGCAATTTGTGAGGCAGATGGACCACCTGGAAGTAAAATGCTCTTTCTCATAGGTAACTTTGACATGTCATGCATGATAGCTGCTTCCACCTAAACTCTTCATGGAATGTTGGTATCGAGACTTATCCAGCCAGATATTGCACAATTGTAATATGCCAAGTTAAATGGAATTGGACAATAATGAAGAGAGGGAAAAAAAGCTAGTTGGTTTTTAATAGTTTGTACCTAATAAACTTGTTTCTTTGAATTTCTTATTGCTGACCTAATGGAATTGGAGGTACGTGTCCATTGATAAACATACATGAAGTGGCAGTGCACGGGTGGTTAAGGCCTTGAACGTGAAGATCACATTTCTGAATTGCTTCCGCCTCATGTGTAAATGTCCATCGATATACATACATGGATTGTTGTATATTGGATAAGATCTTTCATGACTCATATGAAGCTTGTGACAAAATATCGTCAGATATGAAAGGGATTTGCTGGTCTATCTGATGAGAAACTATTTCAATATAGAGAATTTTCAAGATGGTGTTCCTTATGGGAATTTTCAGGATGTTGTGTTCAAAGCATATATGTGAAGTTCCACTAGAGCTCTGGAATTGGATTTCAGCTCAAAAGCATGTCTAGGATATCAAGTTTATCTTTTTCCTTTAACTTTTAGGTTCATTTTTTTCATATCTGATTGTTCATGTCACTTTACAGGAAAAGGATTCAAAACTATCAGAATTAGAGTCTGAGAACCGAAAAATGAAGGTTGAACTTGAAGAATTTCGCATGGAAGCAACTCATCTGAAAAATCAACAAGCGACAATAAGAAGACTTGAAGAGCGGTGCCGCCAGTTAGAGCAACAGGCTAGTATATATTGTAATTCCATCTATATATCAGTGTGTGTGCACATCAAGTGTATTCCCTTTAAAGAATGACCCGAGAGAACACTGACAGTAATTTTGTTGAATCTTCTGCTGTCCCACATCACTATTTCAGTGTTTAAATGTGATATGTGAAATTGTTAATTCTCTCTCTTTCAATACTCTGTAAACGTTACATTATCAGGTAGATGAGTGAAACCAGGCTGAGCAGAACCAATTCTATCCCTGGCTTATACTAGATTTGGAAACGAAATGGGAAGTTCAAGCTTGGTATTGCTGCAGTCCTTGCAGTTTTCTAAACCAGAAATGTTCACAAGGGAATGGAAAATTCCCCTAGATCTGACAACAGAACATCCTTCTTTTCTGTTTCAAAATTCTAAAACAAATAGTCCTGAACTGTCATTGATATCAGAACCTAGAGACTTCTAATAGTCTCAACTCTCAAGATGTTTTTCCCCTTAATTGACTTAGGAGCCTTTGTCGAAGATGTTTTAGTGGTGGTTGTGGCAGGTGGTGGCTAGGAATAGAAGAAATAGCTGTGCAAACCCGCTTGAATTAGAAGGGAGATGGAGCATCACAAAACTAAAAAGAGAGTTTGGTGATATAAAGGATAAAAAGAGACATGCAATTCATTTTGTGTGTCTTTTAGGTTATGCCAATGCTTACTGATGTGCAACAGAGCTAAGCAGTTACTTTATTGTATAAGTCACTACTGGACAAACACAGATGCAACTTTAGAATCTGACGAAGAGTTGGGTATTCATTTGCTTGTGCTTGGCTCATATTTTGGTTAAGTTTGACTCAAGCTTAAACAAAAACTTAGCTGTGTCAAGCTGGTGTAGCTGAGGGATAAGTTTCTCTTGTGGTCACCCCTTTGATAAGTGGTTTTTAACTTTGAGCCAATGATCAAATTTCTCATCCTGTCCATGCTTCCTTTTTCTTAAAAAATTATTTCTGGGAAAGGGTGGTGAGGCATTTGAACTCTCATATGAGCTTCTCCAAGCACCGACTTATGGAGAAAAGTGCATTTTAAGTTACACTGAAAGTTTGAAACAGATAGTTGGCAGGTTCATTTTGGTTTCTCCTCTAATGTTTTTTCTTTTGTGGTTTAGATGGAGGAAAAAGTCAAGGAAATTGTAGAAATCAAGCAACGCAGTTTGGCAGAAGAGAACCAGAAAACACTTGAGGTTTTAAAAGAAAGGTATTTGACATTCTATTGGCAGAAGAGAACCAGAAAACACTTGATAGTTGCATGTTTTAAAAAATACAAAAAAATTTATACACTTGGTAGTCGCGTGTTTTTGCTACGTTAACATAAAACTGATTATGACTTTTCAGGGGGTATTTATTGTGTTTTTAAAAAGTTCAAGGGGGTAGTAGGTCCCGCATAAAGATAACGTGTCAATTAGGAATTCACTATAGCTCAAGGGGGTACTTATGCCTTCTCCCAAAATATTTAGCACAAAGGCTGTGCTAAGAGCCATCTTTACAACTTACAAAAGCCAACCAAAACTCCAAAAGTAAATTTTTTTCTTTTATTTTTTGATAAGGAAAAGTAAATCTTTGTTCTACTTGCAAAGATTCTATAATGCCTGCAGAGATTCTGTGTCACTTAAAAAATCCCCATTCTACCAAAAATATACAATTCCTTCCAAATTATCCACCATATGCACCCACATATGTTTTTCCACTATCTTTCCTGATTTACAACTCCTACATTGAAATTCCAACAAGCTAGTAAGTCTCCAGATGTCTTAGGCATGACCCACTGTAAGCCTCTGATATCAAGAAACAAACTCCATAACATCTCAGTCATTTTACAATGAGCAAAAGGATGATTATTTTTCTCTGATTCCTTCCCACATAAATAACATTGGAACAAAGTTGCATCCCTCTTTATTCTAGTATATGTTTGTGGTGTAATATGTGTCCGGATGGAATTGGCATATCATGATTTGCAGTGCTTCTTTTTGATGCAGGGAACAATTACTGCAGGATCAATTACGACAAGCTCAAGAAAGTGTTTCTACCATGCAAAAGTTGCATGAACTTGCACAAAGCCAGTTGTTTGAAGTTCGTGCACAATCAGGTGATATACTATTCTGGACTTATACTGTTGTTTGTTGATGTATTATGTTTCTGGAGTAAGTCTGCAGATTTAAATAAAAATCGCTAAGAACTTTTCTCTTTGCCTTTTCTGTAACCTTCTCATAAACATATTGATCTTCTTACTTGATTACTGTTTTGACTTCTTAACTCATATGATCTTCTAGACTTCTGTTCATGGGAACACTTTTCATGAATAACTTTCCCCTCTTTATTTGTAATTTAGAGGAAGAGAGAGCCGCAAAGCAATCGGAATTCAATCTCCTAATGGATGAAGTTGAACGGGCTCAAGGTCGCCTTCTTAGTCTTGAAAGAGAAAAGGTAGAAGGATTAAATTAGCAATTACCTTCCATTTTTTTAAAAAAAATAGCCCTTACCTTCAGTATTCCCCAATGTGAACGTTTTAGCTGCAGATACTTTTTGGATGTGATTTTGCTCCAGGCTAAACCCGGGCCAACCAAAAAAAAGAATCTTGAACTTAGGATTTATATGGAAAAATGTTTGTGGGTTAAAAAGCTTATTTAATGTATTAATAATCCTTAGCTTTGTCTTATGTAGGGATTGTTGCGCTCACAATTACAGACTGCAAACGAAGATAATGATCACAAGAACAGGTGTCTTCTCTAGTTTGATAAGTTGATCTTATTCCCACTGACCTCTTAAGTATGTATATATGCACCTATACATCTTGTGATGGTCATCTGAGTTCATTCCTACTGACCAATGATCTCTAGTAGTCAAGCTTGGACATCTTTAGCATCAAGTGGAGGCTGGGGAAAAAGATGTTCTTGGCTTGCCATATAGTCTCCTTAGAAATTTATGCATGAAATTAGGAAAGGAAAAAGAAACTTGTTTCACATAATTGAGTACAGTTATGCTTTTATTGAAAAGAAAAATAGAGTACAGTGATGCAGTTCAATCTGACAATCATGCCAAGCAGAAGGCAAAGAAAGTGTGAGATTCTGTGTAGAGCAAATGAGCTTGTGATGAAGAGTAGCTAAATACTTCACTAGCTGAAAACTCAAGTCCTTTAGGAATATTTTTTAAATTGCATGCAGTATGATGACAATGACACACTTCCATGTTCATCGTGTATCTCTGTTATTCTTTTACCCTTTTGAAATCTGTCGTATATTGTTTGTGCATGGTTTTAGATTTGTCGTCCAAGTCTAAACCGTTTCCTTTCAGTGATAATTTGGATGCAGATACTGCTCTTGAGAATTCTCTGTATGCCAAAGAGAAGATAATCTCTGAACTAAATGTGGAACTTCATAAGTTGGAGAACACCTTATCAAATGAGCGAGAAGAACACATTAATGAGATAAAGAAGTTGAATTCTCTTCTTAATGAAAAGGTATATTCTCTCAATATTCGTTAACTGATAGCATGGAGGATGCACAAAAACGTTCTCATACTCTTTTTAACCGTATAGATACATCTTTGTGGTCATAATGATCGTGTAGCCTAGTGGTTAATGACTTGTATTGAGATCCATGAGATTTCGAATTCATTTCCAGTGGAGACAAAAATACCGTATGATTTTTTTCCAACTGTCCAAGTCTTCGTGGACTGAGTTACCTGGTATCTCAACTGGTGGGAGGTAGCAGGTAGGCGGTAGAATTAGTCGAGGTTCGTGCAAGCTGGCCCTGACACCACGGTTATGAAGATAAAATAAAATAATGATCTGTTAAATGAAAGTGGAGACAGTTTTTTCTTGGTTAGATATTGGTATAAGATGCCTATGCTTACTTTCTTATTTGCGAGAATCCGTCCTTCCTTGATTTTACCTATCAAAAGGTATACTTGTGTCGTCTTTAACTAATGAATGTAGGACCACTTTCTTATTGCCTGCTACTTTTTGCTCTCTTAAAAAAAAGGATATCTGCAGTACCAAAAGAATATGGAATCCCCCTTAATTAATATATCTTGTGTTGAAGTCTGTAACCATATCATCTAAAAGCTTTACACACTTCAACATGGTATCTAAAGCAGGCACAGGTCCAGGGGTTGAATCTCAACATCACCCATCATCAAAAAGAATTTCCACATACTTGGGCCAACGAAAAAAATAATCAGGTCCGCACGCAATGGGGTGTGTTGAAAATATAATTAAATAGTAAAAATGTGCTCTCTCTAATAGTTTATGCTTTTAGATGAGATGGATACACACTTCAGCATTCTAAATCTTGTTTTCTCAAAAAATGGTACTCCTTACTGTTGTATTATTCCCTCAATTTCTATCAGTATGTTTATATTCACCAAAACGATATATTTTTCAATAATCTAGACAACAACAACAACAACATACCCCGTGAAATCCCACAAAGTGGGGTAATCTAGACTGCTCTGAATTATTTTTTCCAACATTTCTTCTATCAAGTACTAGTAACTTCCTTATGTAGTTATGCCACAAATTGAACTCAGAACTTCTAAGAGCCTTTATGCTGAGAATTTTATACTGGTGATGCTTAAAATCTGGTGACATTTCTGGTTTAACTCCATAATCTTGCAATAGACAATGTAGTTGTGCTTTTTGTTGGGATCCCTTCAAGGTCTTTCTTCTTTTCTTTCCCCTAATTTTTCTAGCTTATTTACATACCTCAGGAGGTTGCTCTTGAAGAACTAAAGAAGGAGCTTCAAACACGGCCTACAACAAAACTGATAGATGATTTGAGGAAGAAAGTAAAGATCTTACAGGTATGTTTTCTCTCCCTGTGTGCTCATTCCTAGATTCAATGCTGGCTCTACAGTTATTTGTTAATCTTCTATAGTCTAACTTCTCGAAAATAGCACAGAAAGCCTTAGAACTGATTTTGGATTTTCTAAGATCCTCGGCTCCTTCCCCCTTTTGTTCCTTTTCAGTATTATGCCAATTGTCTCCAATTAATCAGACTCCTTTTCTTTCTTCATGAGTTCTTTGTTTTTTGTCCCTCCATTATTCACAATGTATGTCAAGAATGTTTCTGGTGTGTTTTCATTTAGTTCTTTTTTTGCTTTACGTAGGCTGTGGGTTACAATTCAATTGAAGCTGAAGATTGGGAAGTTGCTACCAGTGGGCAAGAGATGAGCAAACTTGAGTCATTACTTCTTGACAAGAATCGAAAAGTGGAGCATGAGCTAACACAATTAAAGGTAATTAGTAGTTGTGCCCTAATTATATGCCTGTTGTCATTTATATTCATGGAGTTTTTTTTTAAGTTACTCGGCTGATCATTGATAAACAGAGTATGATGATTTAAATTCATCATATCAGAGAAGTTTTACAGAATATGCTTGAAATAAATCCATTTTTGCTATTATTTGTATACTATTTCATGGCTTTCAGGTCCAACTTTCTGAGAGGACTTCTTTGCTGGAATCAGCTGAAGCAAAGGTTGTAGAGCTGACTGCCAAGGTTAATGAACAACAAAGATTAATACAGAAGCTAGAAGATGATATTCTTAAGGTATGTTCAAAATCTCTCTCTCTCTCTCTCTTGTTTGCTGGAACATCTCTCTGCACGTAATCATTGTATGTTTTTGTAGTTATATCTAGCGCAGAAAATATTTATATTTCTCTGATGTTTATTGAATATGAAGTGCCTGAAACAAGATAAATGTAGATCTGAACTTGCCTAAGTAAATCTGTTTGCTTTTCTTGAATAGGTGGATTTTACGGTGCAGTTTGTTGCTAAATTAATTTTACTTTAACTTTTTTCAGACTAGTTTTCTTGTTTTTCACACAGGGATATAGTTCTAAAGATAGAAAAGGTA
Organism: Solanum piurae; assembly: GCA_029582685.1. Taxonomy (NCBI): domain Eukaryota; kingdom Viridiplantae; phylum Streptophyta; class Magnoliopsida; order Solanales; family Solanaceae; genus Solanum; species Solanum piurae. The sequence continues at coordinate 25,762 of JAJOOO010017723.1, forward strand.
CTCGATTTGATGATTGGGATCTATCAGAGTCTGGTGCAACAGAGCCTTCAGAGGTGAGTGTTCTTCCTTTCTTGCTTCCTTATGCTTCCGCTTCCTCCTTATAAACAAGGTTGTTGATTTGGATTGTTGGAAGTGAGTCCTTGCTCCTGTATATTGCTGATCTCCCGTCAGAACATCTTTATCCTTCGTTGCTGAAGTTTCCAATTTTTCAAATATTGTAAGTGGTAGAAACTTACAGTTTCACAGGTGGTGATTCTCCATGTTATCCTTCTGCCCAGGGATTTGTTACTATATCCCTGCCAGTAGAACAATTGAAAGAGGAAACAATGATTTAATAAAATGCTGAATTTTAGATCAACATTTTTTGTCTAACACTATCTGAAGTCTAACTTTTGTGATTGAACGAAATCACTTCTTTTCCATCATTCGAGAGAGAGACTCACATATAAGTAGTTGGCAGACCTTCAGTCATACAGATGCAGTGGTAGTTGAGTGGATCACGACAAAACAAGGTAAGTTGCTGAAGATGGTAGTAAAACCCTTTATGGAATTGACATTAGAACAGAATACTCCAGCCGAATCACTTTAAAAAAAAGAATTATAACATGAGAGAATGACAACGCAAACTACTAGAAGATCCGGAATAAAACATAATTCGCTTAAGTGGGATTGAGCTCAATATCAGTAGCTCATAAAAATCATCAATATGTGGGTGTCGGCATATCTTTGCAGTGTACCTGAGAACGTGGGATGCCATAACTTGCCTATTTCTAGTTCATCATGTCTGCTAGTGTTAGAGGCTTAGAGCACCTAGCCTCTTTTCCAATACATCGACAGTTGATTCTTACATTAAGAAGTTAACTGCAAATTAAAGCATCCCCAACACATTGCTATAAAATGCAAGGGATCTTGAGAAATATGGTTTCTGATAGAAATCTTAAAATTCGACAGTCCTATCATTGCACCTGCTATGTCTTTGTGAATAGACTCCTTTGTGGAGTTTTTTTTTTTAGATAAAGATAACCACTTGTATTAATAGTAAAACTCAATGCCAAAAAGATGTTGAGATGAGAACTTCACAAATCAAAAAACTATAGAATCCTACATAAAACTATGCACTTACACTTTGCCAATTAAATCTACCAATTCTCCTAGCCCCCCCGCCCCCCTGTTTACACCCAAAAAAAGAAGAAATGACGAAGACAATTCATCCTAATTTTCTGGATGGTGTTGCTAGAGTCTTCAATTCATCCTACATTCCTTTTTGGAGTTAGGCATTAACTCTCCTTTTTTGGGGAAACCATATGATTTTGCTCCAACAGATTTTTGCAATAACATTGAATAAATTTTTAAATCATCTCAGGCCATTTTAATGATTGGGAGGTTAATTGTGTTACTTCCCTATTGGCCAACGGCCATGAAGTGAGTGTTGACAGAATTCTGGATTCCCTTATGTGAATAGACCACAATATCACTCTTACACAGTGAAATCTCATTACTAAATATGACGGAATGCAGAAGCAATATCATCTGTTTCTGAGGGGAAGAAGCTATATGAAAAACTTGCTCTGTAAGCAAGTTTCTTTCTTTGGCAGGTCAGCAGCCTTGGAGATACTCTACCCAGGGAAGAGTTTAGAAAGAAGCATGATTTTATGAAAAGAGACGTATGGAAAAGATGCTTCGTGTTCTATGATAAGGAAGAAACTAGAAATCACCTCATTCTATACGTGACATGGCTTTTAAGTTATGGACCAAGTTCCTAAATCTTATAGGATTATGCTGGACTATGCTTTGTAGCATAGTTGATTCTTCTGTTCACTGGACACAGTATGGAATGAGAGGAAGATTTTCTGAAAATGAGGAAACAACTGGTCATATTCTAAAATCTCTGTTTTTGGAGCAAATAGCAACATGTAACTTGTACAGAAGAGCTTCATGTGTTTTGAGCTCCTTAGTGCTGTGATGGTAAAGTTGTAGGAAAAGATGTATACTGTATATTTCCCTTGGGGTAAAATTCTTTTTACGAGTACATGACGACTTTTTTGAAAAGAAAAAAAAGCAACTGTTCATCATCTCAGAAGTCCCCTGGTGTAGAAGTAAGTCATGGAATAACAGCTCTAAACCATAAATGGTGTTTGTTTTAGCAAGTAAAATTGGTTGGGAAAGCATATCACATACAGATAATTTAGACTGAATACAAGTGTTCAAATATACTTGCCTTTTGGTTTGAAAATGTGTATGAAGGGAATATGCTGATAGATTTTGTAATTTCACTTATAGAATAGTCTGCACTTGTTGATAGGTTTGTAGTCACAAGCGCGGTTTTGGTGTTGGGACTAGATTTTATCAAAAAAACAAAAAATTTCTTAACCTTCCCCCCCAAGTAAAAAAAGAAAAGAAAAAGGAATAACAGATTTAGTAGATTAGATCATCATCTGTTGATAAGTAATCATTGCATTTTGAATTGACTTTTCAGTAGAATAGTGCATCCAGTTAGTATATTTGGAGTTCCAGAAACATTTTCGTATCTCCTGTGTTTTTTTTTTTGAATGTGAGTTTTCTAATGGGAGACATCCTTTGAAATAGAATGAAGAGCAGAGGCATGTTTCCTCAGACCAAGATCAAAGCTCAATGCTTAAGGTGATCTGCAACCAAAGAGACCGTTTCCGTACCCGTTTGCGGGAGACTGAAGAGGTTTTTCCATTGAACTGTTTTCTCTATATTTCTACCTATCCACAGTAAGACCTTATTTTGCACGTCATTTTACTGACAAGAGTACGTGATTCTTGAATTGTTGATCTCTCTAGGAAATTAAACAACTGAAGGAGAAGATAGGATCACTGACCTCAGAACTTGATAAAACAAAAGCAGATAATGTCAAACTTTATGGGAAGATCCGTTATGTTCAGGATTATAATTCTGAAAGAGTGATCTCAAGAGGATCAAAAAAGGTTGGTCTATCAGGCTCTGTTGTTGATTAAATATTTGCTCACTTTTTATTTGTTCTCAAACTCCATCCTCTGGCTCTCAGTATGTAGAAGATTTAGAAGGTGGTTTCAGCTCTGATGTGGAATCCAAATACAAGAAGATGTATGAGGATGACATAAATCCATTTGCGGCATTCTCGAAGAAGGTTCCAGCTTTTTTGCCACATCCTTAATTAAATTTCTTCTCAGTCATTTACTTCGAAATTGGGATTAGATTCTTCTATAAATTTCAACATATGCTTCTCCTCGGTTCTGCCAGGCTATTTGGCCTTCAAAATTCCATTTTCAGAGTCATTAAATGTGCTTAGAGGAAAAACTATGCATGTTCTTTTTACTACCTTTAACTCAAACTTTATAGACATCTAACTTCAATCTAAATTATTTCTATATATTCTCATTTCTTTTTGTTTTCCCTATATTTCCATTTTAAATCTGGATCGATATCTTTCCTCTGTTGTTCTGTGTTACTTTTGTTTTGATTGCTGAATCTGTAAACACGCCTGCCCGTGTCTATTGATATTGTTAGATATCGTGGATCCTCATTTTACCGAATCTTTTTTTCCCTTATAACAGGAAAGAGATCAAAGATACAAGGAATTAGGTTTGAGAGACAAGATTACTCTCAGTAGTGGCCGTTTTCTTCTTGGTAACAAGTAAGCTTCGTTATCATGGTTTCTTTTTCAGCTTGACATTATTTATCTATTCAGGCTGGAATTGTGTTACTTCTGTTCCATGATAATTTAAGACTAATCTTACTGATGCAATGCTTTATCTAAGTCGTCTTTATTTCCTTTCGCAATCATGCTGATCGTCAACTTGTTCTATGAGTCGCTTGTTTTACTGAGGATTAGAGTAATTTTGTGACTTACATGCAAGGCCGTCTTCAATTCCTTTTCACATGGGTCCATACATCGTATGTAGGAAACTTAACTACTGTTACTTAACAGCTATCGCGAGTTAAAAGAAGAAGATAGGTTACTGCTTAAAACAATGGTATCAGATGGATGTAGCAGCTTTCATCGTGGTTCTTAATATGGACCTCTTCACACCTTAGAAATTGCATTTCTGAATCTGATTAAACCAATGAACAACATAAAGTGTAGTGCTAATTTAACCTGGAGATGAAGACAGTCAAGTTGCATTTTCTTTGATTGAGATGATCAAACTATATCTCAACTCCGGTAGCTAGGATGATTTGATCTGTTTAGATCTTGTGTTTCTTGCAGTTTATTGTTTCTCTGCATAGATTCATGAGTTGTGACCATATTTTTCTATTATTTCTTTCTGCCATATCCTTAATAGCAGGTTGGTTACACCTACAACCGAAATGGAAACTGAGTGTTTTCTTGTTCAAAAATGCTGAATCTCGTCTGAATCATCATTTAGCCTATGCATTTCACGTCTTTAAAACAGTAGCTAGTTTCAGTATGCTGCGATCAGTAGATGTTGTGATAAATATTGTCACTGTAGGTGCCATTTTTTACCCAGCACAGAAGGATTAAACATTTGAAGTGTCTTACCTATGAAAAAACTATCATTAAAAGTGTGGGGGTCCTCAGGTTTAGAAGAAATATGATGTACAATATATACCTTTAAATAACAAGTACACACTTTAAAACCAAAATTTACATGAGCCTGTCAACTACTCTGTTGATTGGCCGTCTTGAACTTCTTCATGGGTTTTAAACTGTAAGCAGAGCGCTCTCTCGCTCTATAAACAATATTTTCTATACTTGAAATGTCATAGGGTCTTCAATCAACTCCCCTATATGAAATAAACTGAAGCGATACTTGATGTTTCAGATATGCTCGGACATTTGTATTCTTCTACACCATTGGATTGCACATTTTAGTATTCACCTGCCTATACAGGATGTCAGCGTTGAGCTACCTCAGGTACAATATCTCATAAACCCCCTCCCCCCTCCATCTGAAGTGAATTTATGTTTTACAGTGTGAACTAGTTTATATCACAATATATGAGATGTTTGTTTACTAGCTTGAGTGAATTTTCTGCACAGCCATGGCGAAGAATCTCTTGTCGGTGATAAGAATCTCAATCTTCCTCATGCACTATAGACTCCTTCATTGTCTCAAGTTTTTGCTAATCACAACCGAACAACTCAACCCTCCATATGATGTAAATAGTTGGAAAAAAATGCATTGGTTGTTTCATTCAAGTTTGATAGTGCGAAGAAAATATATAAACTATATTTAGCACAGGGTTCCTTTCCTTGTTTTTACTATTTTTACCCCTTGCTCTGCTGGTGGCTATCACAGTTTATGCGCAATATACAATTGAAAGGATAATGCGAAGTCTGAGATATTGACATTTTCTTTGAATTTCAAGAAATATTTGTCCTCTATACTTGTTTGTCATTTCCTTTCTCTTTATTCATCTTATTATTATTTCGATCAACGGTTGCGAATGCTCATCTTTATTTTGATGTTGTGTTTTAATAATGTTTTAGAGAAGTCAGTTTAAAATAATAGATTGCGACATCAAGCATATAGATTTTTATTTGTAGTTTTTTTGGATTTCTGCATTCCATTTTAGTAGAGTACTTCCTATCTAGGACCTCTGCAGTTTTTTCAGTAAGTTGTCAAAACATAAGCTTATTCTTCTAAGCCTGATGTTTAATTGAAATAATTATAAAATAATTGGGTTGAACTCACCAAATTAGTCGTCAAAAGTATGTAGTAGAATATTTATATATAATTTTTTGTAGTAAACTTACGGTTTCTGAAAGCCGCATGTATTTTTTGATTCTTTACATAAGCAAACTCCCCATGTTTATATTTCGTGATCTTTAAGTGTTAATATTCGTCAATTAGCCTTTATTTGGAAGGTGAAAATTAGAGAACAAAAATGTGCTAACAAATGAATAACTACAAATGCTTGTAGTTAAAACATGAACTTTCTTCTGTTTAGCTTCGACTATAAAGTTGATTTCGACTATGTTAATAAAAGTATTATTGATTAATAGATTCTAGAATACTTATTATTATCATTGAAGTAATATGTGGATATTAAGATTAAAACTGATTTATGGTATAATAACTAAATATGATCATGAAATAATGACATCTATCTAATTTATTTTTTCCTATTAAAACATATCTATAATCCAAAGAAGAACAAGAACAACATACCCAGTGTTGTTTCACAAAATGAGCTATAGAAAAGGTAGAGTGTACACAGAGTCACAGATCTTACTCCCGTCTCATAGGTAGAAAAACTCTCTCTAAAAAGAAGTATCAAAGAAAATAGATATGTTTAGGCGTTTAGCTATCTTCTAATCCAAAGTTTATTCAATTGTGTCTACCTTTGACGAAAAGGCATAACTAGTCTTTGAGTCATCTGAATAAAATTCATGTATATAATGCTCTTGATATGCCTTCAATAAGTTATTGACATAGATTTTACTATTTTGCTCTATTACTTCTTATACGAACTCTCTTGTTAAATATGTTGACGTCAAACATTAATCAGTTGTTACTAGTCTTAACAGCAACATCAACAATCAAGTCGTTGTAGTATAGTGGTAAGTATTCCCGCCTGTCACGCGGGTGACCCGGGTTCGATCCCCGGCAACGGCGTTATACTTTTCTTCCCTTTGTCAACTGTTCCAAATTTAAAATTTGTGTATGGACCAGCCATTCGAGTAATAGATATGGAGAAAATTTTATTGAAGTTTGTCACACCAACATGTTGTCAGTCTAGCCAGTTAAATTCATATATTTTTATGCATTGAAATTAAATCTAGCCAGTTAAATTCATATATTTTTATGCATTGAAATTAAATCTAGCCAGCCAAATTCATATATTAGACATGGAGAAATTTTTATTGAAGTTCGATCACACCAACATGTTTTGCAGTATAGTTAAAGTTTGAGCTTGAATATAGAGAAAATTTTATTGAAGTTTATCACACCAACATGTGTTTTGGTATATTTAAGTTTGAGCTTGGATATAAAAGAAAATTCTGTTAAGAGTTGTCATGTCCAGAGACCAAGTCATCACACCATTCAGATGATACCTCTGTAACTAATTATTTGTCTTTTTTTTTTTTTATAGTTGTCCCTAATTACTTGTTTATTTTGACAAATCAAGAAAGAGCAATTTTATTTTATTTTACCTATTATACCATCAATTAAATGACTAATTACTTTTAAAAATGCAGAACTTTTCATCCACTTCATAATTAATAGGGGTAAAATAGTAAACTCATTATGTCATTAATTAATTTCTTAATAGGTGTGTAATTAGGGACGGAGGGAGTAATAACATTATATCACACCAAATATTTTATTGGATCAGTTCTTTGTCTCTTTTCCTTTTTTATATTAAAGTTTTTTTAATTAAATGCAGCTACTGCCACTATAAATTGCCACTACTAACATTTATCACGACTAAATCCAACAAGGTTATTAGTCAGGTCATAACTGACACGTGTCCCCTGCTGCTGTACATTCCCGATTATCGACATTGCTTCATCCGTCGGAGCAAACGCTAAGCAGTACTTCCCCGACGAGTCTATCGGGACCACGGTATTCTGCGCGTGCAACGGCAGCGTTCGCCCACCGGAGAAATGAAACGCCACCGTCGGAACGTTCGCCGTACTCATCGACGATAGATCAAAGCAAGTATCAAACAACTCGAATTCCCCGGCTGACGGCAAATTTTGAGCATACTTCACGAACGTGTCACGTAAAGCATTGTAAGCACTGCTCTGCAAACGAGTCACCGCTGTTCCAGAATCCACGATAATTCCTCCCCTCCCATTATCGTTCATCTGAAAAATACTCGCCGGAACCTGTAACATCTCGCCGCCGACGCTGATTCCTTCGAGACCTACGTAGAAAAAAGTGTCCCTCCTCGAGTTACGTAGCAATGGTGCAAACACCGAGTCACTAGGTCCGGCGGAATTGAATTCCAAAGTCGATGAAGAATCAGAATCGCGATCTACAAGGCAGTAGGAAAACGACGTCGCTTTGACTTGAGATGGAAGAGATAATGAGCCGCCGCCGAGACCTAACAACCCAGCTGACCCGGTAAATAACCCTTCATTATCATGGCCACATCCTATAGCAACATTAGGGAACGATCCAGAGTCTCCAAACGACACCGTTTCAGTCGCTAATTCCCCTTCTGTAAACGAACCATCTCCATAAGAGACTTGATACCTACAAGTATCGGTATAACAGCCCGAGAGTTCAAGTGCGGAACACACCGGTGAGTCGCATGAGACCTGATTGTATGTGGAGGAATCAGACGGATTGAAAATCGGATCAGTTTGTTGGTAACATTCGTCACAGGGCTCACATTGAAGCCAATTAATATCACTGCCAGTATCAATAGCCATGTAAAATTCCTTCGCAGGTTCTCCAACTCCTAGCCGAGCAAAATACTCGCCACTACCTTGACTTGATCCAGATATAAGAGGAGTCTGAAATTCTTCAGGTCCCGACATGGTTCTAACCGATTTGAGATGAGAATAAGTAAAATTAGTGGGAGAAAGTTGAAGCATAGCATTGAGTGAGGACACTCGTGCTGAATCACGAGCAAGTCGGGAGAGAGTGAGAGATGTATAGTCTGTGTGTTGGGGTTTCACAAGAGAAGAGCGAGGATAGATTGATACAGAGAATGCAGAGGAAGACGAAGAAGAAGAAGAAGAATAAAGTGGTTGTCGTTGTTCTATTGCTTCTTGTTGTTGGAGAGATTTGATATTGGGAGAGAGTACTTGAAGAGTGTTCTGAATGGACTTTGATACATCGAGGATTTGGGAATGTGGAAGTGAAGAAGTTAGCGAGGGACGACAAAGAGCATTACGAATAAGGAAAGAAACAGTGATGATCAAGGAAAGGAAATTGGAAAATGACGAGGCCATTATAGTTTGTTGTAAAGAGAAATGATGAATGGAAGAAGTGAAGATCGATGGGAATGGATATAAATAGGAGGAAGAGGAGGAGAAGGAAAAGGCGAAAGGTGAGAAAAGAGAGAAAGGAAAGGAGTTCACGTATAAAGTTTGAATAAGAAACCATGCATTAATGGAGGGAAGCAAGCTTTCATACATAGCACTCACCGGTAAAAACTGACTCCCACTTATTTGTTTGTATGTATACTCCTTCCTCACCTTTTTAAAAGTCGTGCAAAGTTCAAAATAGGCAAGTAAAAGTGAACGAAAATTAGTACATACATTTTTATCACCTAATGACAAGGGTACGTAAAGCTTGATTATTATTTTAAGGGAAAAGGGTTAAAAATTCCCTTAACCTATGCGAAAGGAACAAAAATGCTCTTCGTTTATAGTTTGGTCCAAAAATGTCTTTATTGTCAACAGAGGACATTTTTGTTCCTTTCGCATAGTTTAAGAACATTTTTTACCCTATTCCCTTTTTTTAATGTATAAATAAAAAGTATAATTTACTAAATTATTTAATTTATTAGATTTTTTTGATTATTTTTTTTAGAGTAAAGCAGTTTTTAACATGAAAACACTTTGTAAAGTAAAAATTATTTTGGGATAAGATTTTTGAGTTAAAACAATAGTTATATGAGAGGTGAAGGGAAACAGAGGGACTTGTTACTACAAGTGGTTTTTCCCCTTGGTATATATCTCCAGTAATCACTCTATTGTGTAAATTCTTCTATCCAGATTGGAGAGAAAATATTATCTAATTAGATTAATTAAGAATAAAGGCAGATAAGTGTATATTATTAACATTTGTTTGTAAGGGAAAAATGGATGAATACTCTTTTAAAACTGGTCAAAATTGCACCAAATAATATTATCTGAAATCATCTACTCATTCTCTAGATCTTTCTTCATTCTTTATTATTTTGACAAAGGAACGGAATGAGAAAATAAATTTTAATTCTTTGCTTTGACAAAGCTTCTTCTTTTTTCCGTTATTCGGTACTTCCAACGTTCTGCTTTGTTTAATATTATTTTTTATTAGTATATTATAAAAAACGGTACATTCATATTTATTTTGATTTTTCACTCGATGTTCAGAGCCCATTTTTTTTCCCCGTTATTCGGTACTTCCAACGTTCTACTTTGTTTAATATTATTTTTTATTAGTATATTATAAAAAACTTTGAATCGCGCTCTGCCGGGCTCATTCGGGGGTGGCACTCTCAACAGAATTTTCTCCATACCCAAAGCTCGAACCCGAGACCTTTGGTTAAGGTGAAACACTTCCACCAGTTCACCACAATCCATGTTGGTGGTACATTCATATATTAGTATGATATATTTAAGAAAAATATATTTCAAAATTCCAATTTTCTTCTATGTTTATTTGGTGTGGCTCAATAAATGCTTCATTACAAGATAATCTATCAATTTCCTACCAAATTTTCAACAAGGAATATCTGATTTAATGCCTCAAATCTCAGTGACCTTTTCCTGTCAAAGTCACAGACAGAGACATTTTCTTCTAGGATTTAATTACATTATTAAATAATCCATAAATTTAGCGGCACATTAATTCTTTTCTCTCCTTTTACTTTTCCTATCTTCTTTCTCGTCCACTATCTTTTCATTTACAGAAGGCATTTCTTGAGTTTAAAAAAAAGATGTTTTTTCCCTCCCCTGTATTTACTCTTCATTTAAAGGTTAGTACTTGTTGCTAGTGGGAGGTGGGAAATGACATGTATTTCGCGAAATTAGTATAAGCTGGTGCGGAAAAAAGACTTCACACATTGAGTATATTTCTTTGGTTAGTTGCAAAATTAATGTCAGGATATTTATGGTATTGTGGGTAGTTTAGAGCAACAAAGTAAGAGTTGACCTGCACTTAATTAAATACTGAAGTAATGGTTCCAGGTGCAACAAAGACTTAACTACACTAGAAAACTTACTTTTTCCTTGTGTGTTTATTCAACTACCAGTCAAATTAATTCCACTTCTGCTCTCTCTGTAAATACTACTCTATTTCTGAGAGGGGTTGGTTTCCAAGTTCACAGTTATGCTTAAATTTTTGTGCAAACAAGAATGGAGTGGGAAAAAAAAGAGTAATTTCAAAGTCTAACATTAAATTCAATACATCACCGAACATTAATAGTGTTCTTCATAAGAAAATCTGTTTACAATATTATCTCTCCTAAATGTTTCACTTCATTGTTCTATGTATTTTGCCAGAATTAGATGTAATTGGATTTGATAACATGTTAAATATGAGCTGAAAGTAGTTAGCTAGGCCTGTCCAGCCTAAGTTTGGATACCTTGTGAAAGAAATCACATAATCTCTAATATTACAGTAGTAAATAAAAAGAGAAAAGCTAAATTTCAAGGTAGAAAGCATGAGTTATTAAATATGATAGGGATCTTGATCATGTTGTCACAAAATGTTAGATAATTTAAATGGTAATGTCATGGATGCTGGATCTTCTTGTACCGCCATTGTTGGGGTTTAACGTAATTCTTTTGGATGACCATAACATAACATTTACTATAAATAACACAGGATGCATACAAAAATATACAGAGGATCATGTTCGGGGGTAAGGATTTAAATAGAGCTTCAAAATTTGGCCCAAGTTATATACACAACCAACAGTATTGTTTTCCCATCCCAGGCTTCATAGAGTAGAAGATAGTTCTAATCTGAAGAACTAAAGAACTGCTGAAGCCACTGACTATCAACTGCATTCTTCTCAAGGTCGGTCTTCATTTGGCTCAACTGTTGCAAGGCCTGCTTTAGATCCATCTTATCCAGTGGCAACTGAGTGAAATCCTGTAAGAATTGACGAGCTCGGGCAGTACCTCTAGACACGTCATGGGGGTCAAATTCCCTCTTCCGCTTTGAGACTGCCTGGAAGAACGAAAACAAGTTTATACATCCACAATAAATAAAAACTTGAGGGTAGTAATCTCGACTGGTATTTGAGCTAAAATCTGGTTACATGTCCCCTTCCTCGAAAAAGACATGGGAAGCCAAAATCAAGTAGGGTCAATACAAGGAGAAAACAAAGTTACATGTTATCGATAGTGCCACTATATTGTTTTCCAAGAGGATACTACAGCAAGCAAGTGCATAAGTGCACCCTAAAACACACAGAAAAGCAATAAGCAACAGAGCAGAGCAAGATGGCATACAAAGTTTTACTCTACGACACCATTGACCATTCAAAAGCATCAAATGAGATCTGAATGATTAAGATTACCAAAAGCTTAAATTACAGAACGACCATTTTTACATTATCACATATAGCTAGACCTATTTAGCAATCTTGCATATAATTTTGAAACAAAGGAGATTTAAGAATGCATCTAGACGGGGTTGCCAACAGCCAAACATGATCCTAAATTTAAATGAAAGGATGCTGATTTTTTAATGATATTTGTGATGAGCATAGGAAAGTAACCAAAGGAAAATACCTCTTTACAGTCAGTTGGCATCATAGCATTAGGAGAGAAATCCTCTAACTCAGAAGCCTTTTCTCTGGCCAGGGCCACAACACTTTGTGGAAAATTGGCAAACTCTGCAACGTGAATACCAAAACTTTGATCACAAGCACCGGGTTGAACCTGGAAGGGGACAACGATTAGATGCTGAGCAACTGCTCAAATCTAAAAAGCGCAGGAAACTAGTTTTTCAGTCCATGTTTTACAGGAGTTCAACGTTAAAAGTTCCAACTTGTGAAATCAACTACTTCAAGTGATGTTTTGTTGCGGTCACCAAATAAACTTCAGATTGCATGTGAAGCCACAACACGTATAAAACAGATTCTGACATAAATAGGGTACGGATATCTACTAACTAAGCAATTAATGGGAAGTGCTCACTGATCACCATAAGCTGAATTTAATCGGCTATGAAGCAATGTTGTGAAACCACATGTTTACAAAACGTAACAAGTGCGTTTTCTATCATTTTTCTGATCAGTAAGTGATCTTTCTGATATCCATATTAGCTGCCACTCCAATTATGTGAGTGACCCAAAAGTTCCCTTGTTATATATCAAAATCATCCTAAATAAAGATCAAACTTTCTCAAACCTGGCAGTTGCAAGTTGATCAGGCAAGAAACTGTTTTAAAAAAATTAAATTTATCTGAAAATAAACTACTCATAGCACTTCAAAATTACTGGGACAAGACAAGAATGAGTCAGAAGTAGCCAGAAAGAGAGGAAGATAAACATACCTTGTAAAGCATAGTTAGCTTGCGACTAGAAGAGTCAATGTGTGCACTGACATGAAAATTTGCCACACCGGCAATTTGATTATGTCCATCGTTTCCATTCTCATTGGCCAATGCAGTCAGCTCATGAAAGTGAGTTGCAAACAATGTTGGTGCTTTAATTTCTTCAACAATGTGCTCACAAATAGCCCAAGCTAAACCTGATAATTGAGTAAAATACACGAAACAGTTATGAAGTAGTGGTGAAACAACCTGATGACTTAACAAAGTTGCCAAGGAAATAACCCAAGTTCAGCAATCTTCACTCTCCAATTCAATCCTACTATTTCAAATGTTTGTCTGCATTGCCTTTGCTAACGTGCATCAGATAGCCAAAATCACATTTTAGTATAACTCACTTTAAACTTCAATAAATCACCAAATTATAGATTTCTCGCAGACAGATTATGAGTAATGCCCTTATTCCATGACGAGAATATTGACCAGAAAGCATATTGGGAGATGACACATATAATGGTTTTTACTCTGCTTGTGTTTTCTTTCCTATGTGGAAAAGGATGTTTTCGCAAAAAATCTCATACCAATCAACTTAAAGGGGAAGCTTCACATGGGTTACATGACAGGTCCAGGACATCTATATCATGTAATGATGCAATACAAGAGAGCAAACCAAGTCCAGAAAATACAAGTGTTGTAATTTTAAGAAACGATATTTATATAAATTCACAAATTAGAAATTCACCAAAGCCATCATAAGTCGACGTCCCACGGCCCAACTCATCAATTATAATCAATGATCTATTAGTAGCTCCTTTCAAGATCGATGCAGTCTCGAGCATCTCTTGCATAAAAGTAGAAACCCCCTTCAGCTGATTCAAAGAGGAGGAAGGAAAAACACAAGTCTCTTAGTTCCTTTAGTTATTCAGGAAACCAACAGAACAAAATAGTGACAACTATTAAATAAACGCACACCACATTATGAAATACCAGCTGTTTCTAACCTAATAATCTAGTCCCAAACACTTCGTGTATAAAGAGGCAGGGAAAGACATTGGTCATTCTACTACAACATCAGAAAGTAGGACAAATGTGGTGAAATTCAAGGCATTATTGTCCAATTAGTGTGGCAGGTAAGATCGACACTATACCTGATGTACTGATGTTTAATGTGTTTAGTATGAGTGAGCTATGCAACAGGCAGCGGAAGAGGTGCTTCGCACTGTTGCAGCAAGTAGTCAGAAGGCTTAGGTGTGGATTAAACAACACATTGATAGTTCCCTGCATGCATAGTATGGGACTATTTGGAGGGCAGAGGTTGTCAAACTTTAATGAAGCTGAATAAATTGAAGTTCTCCATTCCTTTTGAGTACATAGGAGAGCCAGGAGCGCACTTGATGAGATTGTGGAATCAAGTACTTACTGAAGGCAAGGCCACATACAAGGTTTCCCTTCTCTTTTGGAGATTAAGATCACTCACTTAGTACGGAAATACTTAATTTTGTTGAGCAGTAACACTGAATGCAATTCAACTTTATGTGCAAAGACTTCTGATTTTTTTTTAAAAAAACCTATGCAGACACAACTTCAGCTCCATAATCAAGCACAACCTTTCCACTTAAAAGGCATAATACCAAAAGAGAAGCGGAAAACATCTAGAACACAATGAACAAGCCAGTTAGATGAAACTTATTTAAGCTGATTTGACATGTAGATCAACTATTTTTGGAAAATGAGACAATCAGAACTAGAACGGGGTGGACTTTTAAGACATCAGTAGATACTTTAGTATCTAGATATTCAACAAGGATATGTTCTCACCTGGCAATCTCCAGCGCCAACACGAGCAAAAATGCAATCGCGAATAGAAATGGTAGCATAGTCACATGGAACAAATGAGCCAACTTGGGCCATCAGGACATTCACACCAACCTATTAGTGAAAATTTGCCAAATAATTAAGGTACTTTTTAGAGGGACAGTTTTAATATAGGAATAACGCATGAATACTCAATACAGAAAAAAACTGGAATACAAATAGAATCAGATCTTCAAGCAACTGATTATGAATTCTGTAAATAACTGAATATACAGAAACAGCCTCACAAGCAGGAATAGCCAAAAAGCAATTCCTAGTTACATTAACATTTATTTGATGGACAACTTGTCCCTCACATACCTAGTGAGATTGTAAATAAGGCAAAACAAACTTTCAGCAAAATACTGAACTCACACCTGACGAATGTAGGTAGACTTTCCACCCATGTTAGGGCCTGTGATAATCTGAAACCAACTTTCTCCCCTAACCTGGGAAGACCAGAGAAGTATGTTATAATGCTGTGAAGAGAAATTATCAGAGACCAGAACATTTCAACACTATAGGACACATACTAGTCTACAGTCATTAGGGATGAAGTTGACCCAGTCTTGAGCTTCCACACAAGGATGTCTACACCCTTCAAGTATAATATCTCCCGTATCCTATATGGAAAATCACCAAATTTAGCTGTATATAATTTATTTAACAAGGTATCAGTATCATCTTACACAGGAAGAGAAAAAATGTCCTTACTGGTGGACTGATATTTGGTCTTGAGTAGGCAGTTGGGCAACTGGAAGCCAAATCCGCAAAACTCAGTAGCACATCCAACTCAGAAAGTGAACCAGCTAAACCTTCAAACACCTGGAAAGCCAATACTTGGTAAACTCAGATAAATGCGCTTGGAAAGAAAGCTCAACAAAAATTTATCAAATATATACATACCTCGGAGAAACTCGCAACTGTTTGAACTACCCGAGCTACCAGTTCTTTCTGACAGCTCTTATACTCATCTAAGATCTTCTGGTACCGATCTCCTAGTTTTTTGAGTTTTGTATTGGTGAACTTTACCCCATCCTTACGTGTTTCAAGAACAATGTAGTGAGAATTTAGCTGCTTCCTGACTTTTGGTTCTTCTTTCTTGGTAATTCTGAAGACATGTCCAAATTGTGTTCCTTTATCTAATTTAAGAGACTTATCAATAGGTAGATCAAGATCATTGGCAGTTTGTTTGTGCAAATTATGAATCTGTTGTTCCAATGTCTCTTGCTCATCCTTCAGAGCAGATAAATTTGAGTCATATGCAGAAGAAATCATGTATTCTCCATTCTCAAGTTGATCAAGGTCAACAGCAGTTTCCACAAGAGCAATGAACTTATTCAGATGATTATCATCACTCCATTTCTCAAGAGAATCAATATACCTTTCCCTGATCAGTGGTGCAAATTGCCCATCATAACGTTCCAAAACACTTTTGATATATGGTATTCTGATGCCTGACTGCACATGAAGAAAAGAAAAAGTTATGCCAGAACCTGTGCATTATTTAGCTAAGAAAAAAGGGGATTAAAGCCATTTGTACTTCTCTCTGTGTAGCTGATTGAAACATATGGAGTCAGGCGAACAAGAGGGAGATGGAGAAAAGGAGAACAGAAAAAGAACCTGATAGAGTTTTACAACGTGCAGTAAACTGGCTCTTTTCCTCTCAAGATTGTGTGTCAGCCGCTCAATATCTGAAATTCTTTTCAGATGCTGCCTCAAATCTTGGCGAAGTGCAGCATCCTCCACAAATGCTTGAACTAAATCCAGTCTACAGTTAATCTCATCTACATCTAGTAACGGCTGTTTCAGCCACATGTGCAATAACCTTTTACCCATTCCAGCAGTACAGGTTCTATTCATGAGACCAAACAAGCTAAAATTTTTATTAGCATCTGATTTGCTCTCCATAACATTCAGTGCTTTCATAGCAGCAGAATCTAATCTCATGTAACTATTGAGGTTGTATTGTTTGACTGTGTAGTTTCCATAATTGCTCTCATCCGCAAGTAGTTCTGCATAGGAAAGTATGCACCCCAAAGCACCTGCTGCACATTCAAAACTAGAGACTAGATCTCGAACAGGTTCTACTGAACCCTTGACAAGCCTACCAAGATCCTGTACCAAATCCCTACCTTTAAATTCAGTTTTCTTTCTTTCAGTTACCATCACCCCGCATCTCGATATTGCATCATATAGAGGCCTGCTCTCACTGGATTTCCCAGTCTCTGTTGGTACAAGACATTCTCTGCAACCAAGAGCAACCAAAGCAGACTCCAAATTGGTGAAGTGGCTATCATCTAGAAATTCTGCTAAACCAAGGACTCTCTTAGTAATATCAACATAGCCTAACCCAACTGTACATCCATTCTGATCAAATTTTGGCGCAAGAGCAACAATCGCTGGAGAATCTTGCATTTCATTATTAGCAAATAGAATATCCTCAAAACTTCCAAAATTTCCTGGGGTTCCACTTTTGACCAGTTTCCAGTTTGAACTACTGCCCTCATACAATTCAAGAGTACGATCCATCCTCTCCAAGAGAATGTCACGAGCTATT
The DNA here is from genome assembly GCA_029582685.1 of Solanum piurae. NCBI lineage: Eukaryota > Viridiplantae > Streptophyta > Magnoliopsida > Solanales > Solanaceae > Solanum > Solanum piurae. The sequence continues at coordinate 43,315 of JAJOOO010017723.1, forward strand.
GTTTCAAACATGTTTCTACTCACACTAACACTGGAAAGAGCACCAACTCCATTACCCAACTGTCGTAAAGCAGTTGTGGTATGGTAATATGTCTTTGCAATGAAAGTTGCATCATCTCCATGAGATGTATAATAGTCCTAAAAGGAAAGAATACATTACATATATTACGAAAGAAGAAAATGCACACTGGTACCAAAACAAAAAAAGGGTTTCTGGTTAAACAATGATACCAAAGATCACACACATACATGAAGGTTTAGACTTCAGAGAACAAATTTCAAACTAATAGCACCTAATTACCAGACAAAAAACAAGACACAGAAACAGAGAAGTTTTAACAGGCTATTCAACCAGCCAACAAAAACTATACGTGCCAGAAAAGACAGAATGTTTGGGAATGCTGCACAACGTTAAAGGCATAGTATGGCAAGCAGAAAAAAAAAGAGAAGGAAATAACTATCAGTTAATGGAGATAAGAAAGAAAAAGTGAGACCTACCTAATTCAGATGGAATTATTAGCTTAAACAATAAACATACTATGACAAGCACAAATGAATGTAGTCTAACTATATAGTTGCAAAGACAAATAATAATGGCAAGCACCAAGGCACCCAAGCTAAAAAAAAACAAGGAGACGACACGATTTTTCCCTAAAGGCTTCACGACACTAAAAGTCACCTTATAAGTAGCTTACTTTCTTTTCAACTACCAATGTGGGATTTTGTTCACACACATTTAATAAAATTGTGTACTAGTTGAAACATAGACCACAAGAGACCAGGGTTAGAATCACATTAGAACCAAAAAAAAAAAAAACTACGCATTTCTTTCCATCTGCCTAAATCTTGGTTGCACCACGGAGTGCAAGTTGGTCCCGACAGCACAATTATTGCAAAAAGAGAAAAAGATACGAAAGAAGGCTCACCCTACGATCGAAGAGACGAACTGCCCTAACATCCTGCAACAACAAAAAATAAGAGTTGTCCATTAAGTGAACCCTCTAACCATTTGAGCAGAATATTTTTTTGTTTTTGCTAAGGTAGAAATAATGAACAATTTACCTTGGGTAGGGTTTTGAAGAATGAAAGAAACCCTTGAGCTTGCCTAGCATCTAAAACGAAACCATTCACATTATCCCATATCAATTAAAACCCAAAATCACTATCCATTTAATAACACACATAAAGGAAGATTTAACAGATTAGGGTTTTACCAAGTTTAAGCTCAGGAAGCTTGCCCTGTTCCTCAAAATTTTCATCCATTTTTTCCTTAACTTGGATTTCACAGAGTAACGGTGGAAATGGAGAAATGTAGATTGGCGGGAAAAAAGAATGGCGGGTATCTAGATTCCAGACATCCTTTATAGTAGCTGAGATTCTTGATTCTTGAGCTAGGTTTATATGGGCCTGCAGTATTATGGGCCTGTAGTATTATGGGCCAATATTCGATGATATACATGCGGATGGCAAGAAGAACCCCAAATAATAGGTTGGACTGGACTTTCCTTTTTACCCTGGCCTATAGAAGTGTGCATTTGGGACAAAGACTACGGATCAAAATACTTCGATCAACTAGTTTTTAAATTTGTATATATACATATAAACACAATATATACAATCAGTGCATGTGTTGATATTTCAAACTAGTTAGTCGAATAGTATATATTTGTAACTTTCCAAGTTTATAAGTATATGTTCACTTTGAAATAATTTTCGATATGTGGTGTATGAGATCAGGTTTGATAAAACACAACTTTAGGTAAAATGACTAAAGTTTCATATGATTGCAGTTCAGTTATTTTTGGCTGAATTTATCTGTACATTTGGTTGAAGTTCAGTTAATTTTTTCCTTGCCAAAAAACTTTTCTTTCTAAACTTCGGGCACATATGGTTAAAGTTTAACTTTATTTTTATTAAACTTTAGTCACACGTTGGTTAAATTCGATCATTTTTATTTGAACTTTTGTCATATGAAATTTCAAATACTCCATATCAATATAATATTATTCAAAAATAAATAAATATGTGAATAAAATAAATATATATAAAATAACAATGTCCAAATAAAATAGCTCTAAAAACTCCGCACTTGGATGGGATTTTAGTTGAATTTGAAAACACTGATATTAATTGGAACATCTTTCATTTTGGGGAAACAATGATTGTATATGGATAGAAATGAATTCGTTTGCTATTAAAAAAAATTAATGAAATATTCACCTGATTTAATTGACTTTCTTTCAGTATGGTAGCCACATTAATGGGAATTATAGGTTGATGGAAGTCTGTAATTTTAGCTTAAATTTTGTGTTCATATTAAAATAATATATAGATATATAAATAATTTATTCAAAATTCAATTAAAAAAATTATAGTTCAAAACTTTTATGAACTAAAGAAATATGACTCTACCCACCTCTGATTTGAAAATATACACATCAAGCGCACATTATACAGAAGAAGAAATATGACATGAAGTTTAGGAGGAATGTCAAATATATGGATTTATTTTCGTGCAAAGAGAAAGAACAAACTCTACTGTGTATTGAAAAAAGTCAATAAATTCATGTGAATATATTCCATAAACACTATAAAAATACAATTGAACTTTTCGATTGAATGACAATTCGAAGCAAGTCACTTTAAAAGAACTGCTAGATTTGTAATATTTAAATTACTTCTTGTCATTATGCTGCAAATTAAGTAAATTATTATTGATATGGATTTAAAAGAAGAAAAAAGACAAGGATAGTATAATCATTCTTGATCAAGATGGCTGTTAGCAAAAGGTCTTTTTTTCTATAGTACAATATCACTATAAAACAAAAGAAAAGGCTGTTAGAAAATGAACAACTGCTTTCCTGTATATACAGATCAATATGTTGGACAGACAAACTAATTCATATCCTTTTTATAGTCTTTGTTCGTCTTTTTTGTAGGATAGCTATCATTTGAGTGCACACACGGTAAAAACTAAAATTCTCATTTTCTATGTAATAGCGTGCAAATCACAAAGGAGAGGTTATCCGCATTAGACAAACCCTATGCAATAGCTTGTTTTTTTATATAAAAAAAAAACATCTTCTTCTTTTTGTTGTAAAAAGCACACAGCAGTAATTTGAGGAAAGATCAAATGAGAAATTGGAGAACCTTGTTAAATAGTATAGCTATCTATCCCCTTTTTTGGGGCACATTTTATTACGCTTAATTTGGACGTACAACTTATTGTTTGTTGGCTCCGTTAAATTTAAAGTTACTTCATATGTTTCAGTCTATGTTGGACAAATTGATTTTTGAGAGTTGATCTCCTTTTCACTTGCAAATATTTTTTCAGCTTACTTTATATGTCTTAATCTATGTGGTATCGTTTGAATTTTGAGAGTCAATTTATTTTTCACTTGCAAATATTTTATGAGCTGTCAACCGTTAATAACTTTAAATTTAATAGTTGAGATTTCTATACAATTATGTTTTAAAAATTAAACACTCCCTCAGCTTTGATTTAGCAAAAGTTGAACAACTATTTAAGCTTCTAATTATATTTTAGGAAGTCATTTTTCTTCTGGATTTCAAATTTCTTTTAACAAAAAAGTGTTAATGATTTTTGAGATAATAATTTAGTTGAAATCAATTCTATATATTAGCAACACTCCGTTTTCTCTTTGTGCTCCTTATATGATTAGTCATTTTTTAAATTGAGCCAACTCAACTACAGCACTGCAGGTACAACAAATGTTTGAATGTGCACAAAAACCAAGAAAAATGGACATATATTGACCAGTGCTGTAAAACAATAGTAGTAATATATACCAGGTCTTCTAGCTGAAGAAATCTTTTACGTGTGAAAAAGAAGGATATATAAATAAATTAATTCTAGACAAAAAAAAGGATTATTATTAAAAACCACTCCATTTATTATCTGTTACTATTATGAAGCACCAGAATATGAGAACACTGAAAAATATATGGACTTTATTAAAAACCATACATTTAATATCATCTGTCGCTAAGCAATACTAAAAATCCGTCGCTAAGTTTATTTATGAATGGATTAGCAACAGATAATCAAAAGCTCGTATTTTCTTTGTCCTAATGTTTATGATATTTTTTACTTTTTAGTTGGCTAAAAAAAACATCTTTTAATATTTAGTAACAATTTCATTTTAAATTTCTCAATTTATGCTTAATGAGATTATTTATATTATACCTACATGATCTATCACTTGCTTTAGACCAAAAAAATTTAAAATCTTTCTTTTTTATTCTATGTCAATAAAAACCTTATTATATATATATCAGTTGGGACGGAATAATTATTAGCAATAAGCTATTTAGCGACAAGTTAATGATAAATTTCACATCAAAAGGGTAGGACATAAATTAAAGACAAAAAGTAGAGTCGTAGACGTATGTCTCAAAGCAGGTACTGATTCTACACCAATCAATATTGGCTTTTAGTAGAATCTAAGAGCAAAATAAAGGTACTATAGTCTACAGTAAATGTAAAAGAATAAGGCTATTTTAAGTTTAATTTATTTCTTTATCCGTGGAAATGAAAGCACTAAAGGGTATTCTCTATCGTTAATGATTACACTTATGTAGATATTAATAATGTAAAGAATAGTTAAGAAGGGATTTATTATGCTAGATTTAAATAGCTAACCAAACACTATATTTGTTGTGTTTTTAAAAAAAATTTATAGCAACAATTCCAAACATGGTACAAGTTAAGTAGAATTTAATACATGAATAAATCATCTTCTAACCAATAACCAAGCGACCTCTAAATATATATATATAGGGTTCATAGTAGGGGTGTACGTGACCTAGTTGGTTCGAGTTTTTCAAATATCAAACCAACTCATTTATGTAAAAAAATTAAATTTATAAACCAAACCAAACTAATAAAATTTGGATTTTTTTGGGTTTTCAACCTCGGGTTGGTTCGGGTTTTTCAAATACCAAACCAAACCATTGTGTCGAGTTTTTAAATTTATAAATCAAACCAAACTAATAAACCTCAGATTTTTGGATTTTTTCGGTAAAGCTTGCATACAAACATATACGTAATTAATTTGTGCTCCAAATATTTTTTAGTCCAACCATAATACAATTATCTAAGTTGTTTCTTAAGAAAATATGAGATGAGTACTGATGACACTAAAATATTCAATAAAAAATAATAATGAAATCATCATATAAAATAAATATTACAAAATCGTAATAAAAATGATCATAATTTAAAAGTACTAAATCATGCTAAAATAAGTTTAATAAGTATTAGTTACATTACAAAATATTTAAAAAAAAATTAAAATTAGATTATGTATTTTAATTGTCTAAACCAATGTAAAACTAAAGAACAAATATTCAATATTATTGTCATTGTTAGTGTTGAATTGATTTTCTTTTTGCATTAGTATTAATTTGATTTTGATTTAAGTTTTATTATAATTATCAACATCTATGAACTATAATCTTTATTG
>JAJOOO010017724.1:0-38287 GCA_029582685.1 Solanum piurae
TTGAATATAATCGTGGGTTAAAGTAAAGTCTAAACTATTTTCCTCGTGGGATCGACCCCAACCTACAAGTTGGGTTCTTTACTTGATAACGATCGCTTATGCTTCTTTAGGGAGGTGTAATTTGAGCGTATCAAATACCACATCTCATGAGGAAAAAGTCACTGAGCCTAAATGACAATACATTTGCACTCAGCCCCATTACAAGACTTGAAAGACCTTTTTTATCTTGAGAAAGCCGAACCGAAAGTCTATTGGAAAATAAGGGCAAACCTATGGGTGAAAACATGCATTGTGTTCCTCTTTTAAGTGTGAGCGTTGCATCTGATTCCTGATCTTAAATTGATTAACTCATGTGTGTGAATATGGAATCATTCTTTGTGTGAGGGCATTTAGATACTTTTGTTGAGCTTGAACTTGCATTAGTAGCAAGTATTGCGAGCATGAGAATCTTTGGTAATGGTGTGTCACAACTTGAATCTTTGAGTGCACAATTGAATCTCCGCATAACTAGTTTGAAGTTTTGTTGTGTGCATTCATGATTTAGTCTTGTGTAGCACTGTTTGAGATACCTCCTTTTTGAACGACTGAACTTGAGTTTGTTTGAGGACAAGCAAAAGTTTAAGTTGGGGGTGTTGATGAGTCCACAAATTGGACTCATTTAAGGCTATATTTTAATAGAAATTATGTCCTCAAATGCATATTTTATCTCAATATTTGATGAAAACCTTTAAGTTTCAGGTATTTGAAGTTTAAAGGAAAGCATGGACACTACTTCGCAAAAAGGAATGAAATGGCTGAAAAGAACAAGAAAATGAAGACCTGAGGATCACCGAATCCACTTGGCGAATCGCCGAAGGGTCTCACTTCGCCTTTTGTTTCAGTGTGCTAAGCCCTGAAGGAAGGGATCAAGTTGGCGGAAAAAGGGAGCAGTCGGCGCATCGCCAAAAAGGTCCGCGAAGCAGTGCTATGTCGCCCAATGACCTAGAGCACGACGATGCCGAAGGATGGTGCAAGACGGCGACTACACCAAAGGGCGAATCGCTGAGTTGATCGGCGATTCCGACTAATGTCGCCGAGTGATCCGCCACAGCACAGATTTTTGAAAACTATAAATACTCGTTGAGAGTTATAGCTTAGTATCAAATTTTAGTATCAAATTTTAGACAATATAATTTTTAGTACTTTTTACTCTCAAGTTTGGAGAGGGTTTGGGAAACTTGAAGAAAGGACTTCATCTTCCCCAAGTTGGAAGTGGATCTTCTCTATTCTTCTTCATTTGCTTAAATCAAGGTTTAATTTCTTATACCCATTTGATTTCACAATCATTTTAGGTGTATTTTGTTATATCTTGATGTGTGGCTAAAAACCCCATTCTTGGAGTGTGATTTAGCAAATATGTGTTGATATTATTGTTGGGTCTTGCTTGCTAATAGGTTAGATGTATGTTAATGGTGATTTCACCTAGTGGTTGTGGTTTAATTTAATGGGTTTGTAGTTGAAAATACAAAGCCACCCATGTGTTTTCGGCTTGCCCGAGAGGGAGGTCACGAAACCAAGACCACTAGACTGATGGCTTAAGGAGTGGTCGACAAGAGGTTCAGCCCAAAAGGGTGAACCCTAGTCCGATATCCTAACACTCAGCTCGAGAGAGTGAGTGGGGTAAGGCGTAGGCTGGTCTTCATGCGACAAATGGGTATCCGAGAAAAACGCATTTGAAACGGGGTAAGTTACCTGGGAGGGAACTTATTTCCATCTAAAACTTTGCCTAGTCACTATTATCTTGCAAATTTCCTATCGAAAGCACGTACCCAACCTTTTATCTCAACTTGTATTGCGGTCACACCCCAAGAACTATTTCCCATACTTGATTTTCTTGTTATTTTTGTTGTTTTTACTTACTTGTGACAAAACCCCCCAAATTGATATTTGACACTTTTGTGTTCCACCTTTGATTTACAATATTTTTAATCGTTAATTTGTTTAACTACAACTAGTTAGAACTAGATTTTATTTTTCTATTAATTCTCAAAACCGCTCCCTTGAAACACGACCCCAACCCTTGGTTGGGTTACGATATTATTGACGATCGTAGACACTCAAACCATAGTCAGTGTCGTTGGTCATAATAAGCATCAGAGACATCCTTTTGGAACTGCTGAACTTGAGTTTTACTTGAGGAAAAGCAAAAGTTTAAGTTAGAGGTGTTATTAGTCTACAATTTTGACTCATTTAAGGCTTTATTTTAATATATTTAGTGTCCTCAAATGCATATTTTGTACCAATAACCGATGTAAATCCTTGAATTTTAGATATTTGGATTGAGGAACAAAACATGGACACTATTGAGCAAAAAGGAACAAGGAAGCTTAAAGAACGAAGGAAAGAAGGCTTGAGGATCATCTAACCCATTAGGCGAGTCGTCGAACGGCCAGGGTCTCGCCTAATGTTCGAGAGTGCCAAACCCTAAAGGAGAAAATCTAGTCGATGAGAGAAAGTAGTAGTCGGCGAGTCGCTGAACGGTTCTGCGATGCAGTGCCATATCACCCAAAGTTACAGAACCTAAAGATGTTGAAGGCAGAAGCAAAACGGCGATGAAATGACCAAAGGGCGGATCGCCGATTGGATCGGCGATCCCGAATAACTGTGCCGACTGAACCTCCGCAACACACTTTTTGACAACTATAAATACTTGTTTAAATTTTTAGCTTAGTATCTGATCTTCTGTGAAATCATATTATTATTCAGTTTTTGAAGTTTAGAACTTAGAACTGAATAGAGAGACAATATTTCCTTAGCTTTGAAGATTTGAAGATTTCTATTTCTAAGAAATTGGAAGTGGATGTTGAAGATTCTTCATCTTAGACCTTTGTAAAGACTATATCAATCCTACCCAGTTAATGGAAACACAACTTGGTAACGATTTTTACCATTTTACTATGTCTAGCTAAAACCCCAATTCTTGGGGTGTGATTATGTGATTATGAGTTGATTTAACTGTTGGGTATTGTTAATTGATAGTTTATTTACTGTTTAAAAGTGATTTCGTTCAGTAATTGTGGTTGAATTTAATGGATTGTAGTTGAAAATACAATCTTAACTTTGTATTTTTGTCTTGCTTGAGAGAGAGGTTTTAAAACCAAAATTACTAAATCGATGGTCTGTGGGTATTGGGTTGTCATGGGTTCAGCTCGAAAGAGTGAATCCTAAACCCTTCTCCATACATTCAGCTCGAGAGAGTGAATGGACTAAAGCAAAGGTTGTGCTTCATTGCTGCTTATTGGTGTTCGAGAGAAACCAATTTGATTCGGGGTAAATTGTTTGAGAGAAAGTTTACCCCCTCTAAAGTTTAGTTTATTCACCGATTTACAGCTATTTACTATTAATTGCAATTACCCGATTGTTTACCTTAGCCGATAGTCCAATCACATCCCAAGAATCTCGTCTCCATATTCGTATTTTCGTGCTATTTGTTGTTTTAGTTGATAATACAAACAAACCCCCTTGATATTTGACTCTTGTGTCACCTATAATTTAAACCATGCTTTTTTTCGTAAATGTTTTTAGCTATGATTGACTAGAGCATATTCTTACTTGCCTATTGATTCTCGATTACGAACCACTCCCTTGGGACTCGACCCCAACTCACTAGTAGGGTTATATTACTACTGAACAATCGTTGATGCTTAGTATTTGATAAAGTATCTTTGATAGCATTTTTTTACCACGCGCCACATCTATAATTACGAGGCTGCAACATCTTAGGAACTATCTCACTTCTTTCATACTCATTTTGTGCGATAGAGTGTATCTCTATAAAAGTCTCTTTCTATCTCGTGCTTGCACGTGACTTTTAGATCATGCCTTCACGAAAATCTCTCTGAGGTCGTCTGGCTAGAAGGAATATTGAGGAACAAAGGGTACCTAATGTACCAAAAGTGCAACCCCAAGGAGAGGTCACCAATGCTAAATTATGTGAAGCTATCTGGATGTTAAGTCAAGTTGTTACCAATCAAGTTGGACAAAGAGAGAATCGTCAGGAAGTGGTTGATACTTTTAGGGTCCGTGAGTTCTTAAGGATGAATCCTCTAAGCTTCACAGATTCAAGTGTAACAGAGGACCCAGAAAACTTTGTTAAGGAGCTTCAGAAGGTTTCTGAGATTATGCATGTTACTGATGCTGAGAGGGTGGAACTAGTTGCATACCAATTGAAGGGTGTCGCTAGAATTTGGTTCGATCCATGGAAAAAGAATAGGGTTGAAGGTGCACTAGTTGTGAGTTGGGTGTTGTTTGAGGAGGCCTTCTTGGGGCGTTTCTTTCCCCATTAACTGAGGGAAGCAAAGGTACGAGAATTCCTTACTCTTAAGTAGGAAATAATGAGTTTTAATGAGTACAGTCTGAAGTTCACACAATTGTCCCGCTATGCTCCGGAGATGGTTACTGACAAGAGGAGCATGATGAGTTTATTCGTTGCTGGGTTGTCTCGTTTGTCAAGCAAGGAAGGCAAGGCATCTATGCTTATAGGGGATATGGACATAGCAAGGCTAATGATCCATGTGCAACAAGTTGAGGAGGATAAGCTGAGGGATAGAGAAGAGTTTAAGAATAAGAAGGCTAAGACATAAAGGAACGACTCCGGGCAGAAGAAAAGTAATGTCAGTTGGTCATCCTTCCAACAAAAACAGAAAATACCTGCTCCATCATCTGCTATTGCACCAAGAAATCGAGGTGAGTTCCAAAATTAGAATTCCCAGAATTTCAAAATTGCGCATTCTCAAGGTAGTATGGCACAAGGGGTTACTAAGACTCATGCATGTGCTAAGTGGTAGGAGCCACTCAGGGTTATGTCGTGATGGATCCACTGGTTGCTTCAAGTGTGGTCAAAACAGTTATTTTATGAGAGAGTGTCCTAAGAACAGGCAGGGAAATGGTAATGGGGAAATAGAGCCTAGTCTTCTTCAGTTGCTCCACCAGACAGAGTTGCACCTAGAGGAGCTACTTCAGAGGCAGGCAGATGATAAAACCGTATTTATGCTATCACAAGTCGCCAAGAGCAAGAGGATTCGCCAGATGTTGTCACTGGTATGATCCATGTCTTTAACTTTGATGTTTATGCTTTGCTAGTTCCAGGAGCGAGTTTATATTTTGTGACTCCTTATGTTGCGGTGAATTTTGATGTTCTTCTTGAGAAACTTCTTGAGCCCTTCAGTATTTCTACACCTGTTGGTGAGTCTATTCTAGCTAACAAAGTCTATCGTGATTGTACCATTTCCGCCAAGCACAACACTACCATGTCTGACTTAGTTGAGTTAGTTATGGTTGATTTTTATGTCATTCTAGGTATGGACTGACTTCATGCCTTTTATGCATCAATAGATTGTAGAACCCGAGTAGTCAAGTTCGAGTTTCCTACTGAACCAGTTATAGAGTGGAAGAGTAGTTTACCAGTGCCTAAGGGTCATTTTATTTCGTACCTTAAGGAAAGGAATTTAGTTTCCAAGGGGTGTGTCTATCACTTAGTACGATTAATGACTCTAGTGTTGAGATACCTCATATCCAGTCAGTTCTAGTAGTAAATGAGTTTCCAGATGTCTTTCCAGATGATCTTCCCGGAGTCCCTCCTGAGAGAGAAATAGATTTTGGTATAGATATTCTTCCCGATACTCGTCCTATAGCTATTCCGCCATATAGGATGGCACCAACAGAGTTGAAAGAGCAGTTGACATACCTCCTAAAGAAATGTTTCATTAGAACAACTGTCTCACCTTGGGGTGTTCTGGTCTTATTTTTTAGGAAGAAAAATGGTTCCCTTAGAATGTGTATAGATTAGAGTCAGTTGAACAAGGTTACCATCAAGAATAAGTATTCTCTTCCGAGAATTGATGATCTTTTCGATCAACTTCAGGGTGCCTCTTGTTTTTTGAAAATAGACCTCAGATCAGGCTACTATGATTTGAAAGTAATGAAATGTGATATTCCAAAGATAGCATTCAGGACCCGTTATGGTCATTATGAGTTTCTGGTCATGTCGTTCGATTTAACTAATGCACCTATAGCATTCGTGGACCTTATGAATAGAGTATTCAAACCTTATTTAGATATGTTTGTTATCGTATTCATTGATGACATTCTAATCTATTCAAGGATTGAGGAAGATCATGCTAGTCATCACATAATTGTTCTCCAAACTTTAAAGGCTAAGGAGCTATATGCTAAGTTTTCTAAATGTGATTTTTGTCTTGAGAATCTGGCATTCTTATGCCATATTGTTTTCGGTGATGGAATTAGAGTTGATACCCAAAAAATGGAAGCAGTGCAGAATTGGCCTAGACCCACATCTCCAACTGACATTAGGAGTTTCTTGGGATTGGCTGGCTATTAGAGAAGGTTCATCGAGGGATTTTCATCTATTTCATCTCCTTTGACTAAGTTGACTCAGAAAATAGTGAAGTTTCAATGGTCTGAAGCTTGTGAGAAAAGCTTTCAGGAATTGAAAAAGAAGTTGACTACTGCCCCAGTATTGACCTTACCAGAAGGTACGCAAATCTTTGTTGTATATTGTGATGCATCTAGAGTTAGTTTGGGTTGTGTGTTAATGCAGAATGGTGAAGTTATAGATTATGCCTCCAGACAACTTAAGGCTCACGAGAAGAATTACCCAACCCATGATCTAGAGTTGGCTGCCATAGTATTTACTTTGAAAATATGACGTCATTATCTTTATGGTGTTCATGTGGATGTATTCACCGATCACAAGAGTCTTTTGTATGTGTTTAGTCAAAAAGAGCTTAATTTGAGACAACGAAGGTGGTTAGAGTTACTCAAGGATTATGAGTATTCTTTATCACCGAGGTAAGGCTAATGTTGTTGTTGATGCCTTGATCAGGTTGTATGTGGGTAATACCCCCCATCTTGAGGAAAATAAGAAAGAGTTAGCAAAAGATGTGCGTAGATTTGCACAATTAGGTGTTCGACTAATGGATTCCACAGAAGGAGGAGCAGTGATGATGAATAGGGTTGAATCATCATTAGTGTCAAAAGTGAAAGAGAAGAAGACCAAGATCCTATTTTGCTTGAATTGAAGGCAAATGTTCATAAGCAAAAAGTAATGTCTTTTAAACAATGGGGAGATGGTGTATTGAGGTATCAAGGTAGGTTGTGTGTACCAAAGGTGGATGAAATCCAAGAGAGGATCATGGAGGAAACTCATAGCTCCAGATATTCTATCCGTTCGGGTTCCACAAATATGTATCGTGACTTGAGAGATGTATATTGGTGGAATAGTATTAGGAAAGGTATTGTAGAGTTCGTTACTAAATGCCTGAATTGTCAACAAGTTAAAGTAGAGAACCAAAGGCCCGGTGGTATGGCTCAGAACATAGAACTTTTGGAATGGAAGTGGGAGATGATCAATATGGATTTCATCATAGGTTTACCACGGTCTCGCAGGCAGCATATTTGATTTGAGTGATTGTTGATAAAATGACTAAATCAGCCCATCTCTTGCCAGTAAAGACTACCCATTCAGTAGAGGATTATGCCAAGTTTATATTCAAGAGGTAGTTAGACTACATGGAGTTTCGATGTCGATTATTTCTGATAGAGGTTCCCAATTTACTGCACAATTTTGGAAGTCATTCCAGAAAGGCTTAGGTTCAAAGGTGAACTTGAGTACTGTTTTTCATCCTCAGACAGATGGTCAAGTAGAGCGCACTATTCAGACATTATAATATATGTTGAGGGCTTGGGTTTACTTGAAAGTTTCACCCAAGGGTGTTATGAGATTTGGTAAGAAGGGGAAACTTAGTCCCCGGTATATTGGTCCTTATAGAATATCCAAGAGGATTGGCAACGTCGCTTATGAGTTAGAGCTACCACAAGAGTTAGCAATGGTTTATCTGGTATTCCACATCTCCATGTTGAAAAAGTGGATGGGCGATCCTTCACTTATCATACCTAATGAAGATATTGGTATCAAGGATAGCTTATCATATGAGGAGATTCTTGTTCAGATTCTAGATTGTTAGGTTCGTAAGTTGAGAACCAAGAAAGTAGCATCAGTCAAAGTTCTTTGTAGAAATCAGTTTGTTGTGGAAGCTACTTGGGAAGATGAGGAGGATATGAAAAAGAGATACCCACATCTCTTCGAATTTGGAAAAGTTCCAAATTGAGGTGCTAATCATTTTCTTGGCTTTTATTTTAAGTTGGCATGTTGTATTTACATTTTGCTTGTTGGGTATTTGAGCTAGGTGTTAGATGTTACTCCTTAGCCTACTAAGAGTAATATCATTCGAGGATGAATGTTCCCAAGGGGGAGATATTGTTACACCCCGCTACTAGAAAGACTTATAATTAGAAAGAATTTGTTTTTGGAAATAATAAAATTTGGAAAGTTTGACAAAGTTAAGCTAGGTATGAGTTTTGGGTCACTTCAAACGACAATAACTCCTAGATCAGGATGATTTACGCGTTCTACAAGATACCGTAGAAAATATCTTTGAATTATCTTTCCAACGCCACCGAGTTTGCTCAATTTCAAGTTCGTATGAGGGAGATATGCCCATTTGAAGATGGGTTGTCTAGATAAGGAAAGTCAACACCGGATTTTAAAAGGGTACTATGATCGTTTCACTACCCAATTAATTAAAATCATTTTTGGTAATTAAGTTGGGTTCTAAACTTTTTGGTTTCAATTTATGCTTCATAAAAATAAGTTAGGTTTTTTAGAGAAGAGAAAAGAAGAGGAGAAGAAGCTTAGAATTGTCGCGTTCTAGAAGATTTGCTTGTGGATTTTGCCAAGGGTTGATCTCTACGAGGTATGTGAGATCACATAGCGTTGGGTTCGGTCAGCCATGCGCCAATCATGATTTAATTCAGCGAAATTATGTTCTTGAAAGTATAGAAATTTAGTTCTTGATGGATTTTGTTGAAGTTTTTATTGGGTTCTTGATTGTTGAAGTTGTTGAGAAGTTCTTGAGTTAAATTCATGAAATTTGATGTTGTTTTGAGTAGATTCTTGCATATTTTGGTTATGTATTCGAATCTAAGTGTTTGGGGAAGGGACTAATTGAAACTAGAGGTTTTAGAGTTGAAAAACGACCTAGGAAATTCGTCAAAACTTGGGGAATATGGGTGGGGCGCCGCGCCACTCCAACCGCCCCATAGTAGGTTCTGAAGTTTGGCCTCTGGGGCACCGCGCCAGCCAGTACACCCCAAGTTAGATTCTATAGTTCAGGCTCTAGCGCCCCGCGCCACTCAGAGCGCCAGGGACGCCGCGTCTTCCACCTTTTCCAACTTCTTTCCATTTAAGTTCCCTTGAAATGTACCTATGTTTTCTAGTTGATTTCTACACTTTAAGGTACGTCTAAACAACATGAAATCATCCATATCATGATATCATGATCCTTGAATCAATAATTCAATTCAAGAAAAGTTAAGAGTCAAGTCAAGAGAAGTTCTTAGAGTCTTCCAAAGTCTTTTTCAAATATTTTAACTTTTTTTTAAGCTTGAGTTTTGAGTTGAATAAAGAGTAAAGAGTGAATTTCATTTCTTCAAAAGAAGTATATCGGGACTATGTATTCCCAAAGAGTAGTTGTTTTCACAATTAAGCAACAGAGGAAACTTTGTTTTCCAAGAGAGCCTTTGAGATATATGTTTTTGAGCAATAATCTCAAACCACATAAACAAGTTATGTTTTTAAACATATGAGCTTGTAATATTTTGGGAGTAGTATTGAGCACCGATATGGGGGAGAGTTTAGACAACTCATAGCCCCCATAAACTATGTAGCCATCATGGATTAAAACAGTTCATACTTTTTAGATTATTCCTTAGTGCTTTTTAGCATAGACTAGTGGATCCACTTAGTAGTTAGGCTTTATGCCCTTGGCAAGGTATAGGACGGCCCTAGTAGCGTGAGGCAAAACGTTGTATCATCGCATAGCTCTTGAGTGATGGTTCTCGGTTAGAGAACTCCCACAGAAGTATTTTGTATTCTATATGCACAGAGTTAAATTATATTTTTACATACATCCATAGTTTATATTGTATCTTTGCATACATATAGAGTTATCATTGTATTTTAAATACACTGAGTTGTTATCCATGTTTTAAAAGCTTTTCTTTATATTGCATTTATATTTTTGCTTTATATTGAAATGAGTTAAGTTGAGTTGAGCCTAGGTATGTTCTTTCAGTTCCTCTCAAGCTTATGTTTTGATTTAGAATTCCCCTCGCATGCTCGTACATTCAATGTATTAATGCCATTTGATCTGCATCTTTTCATGATGTACATACAGGTAACCAGGATCAGCATCCAGCGCATCGTTGATTCTAGTTGAGCTCCAGAGTTGTTGGTGAGCCTCCTTGATTCCGGAGGATCCATTTTTATTGCTTTATTAGTTAGTTCATTAGGATGTTGTGGGTCTTGTCCTGACGTCCATCTCAATTGTTAGAGGCTTCATAGATAGTTAGTTAGTTCATTTGTCATTATCTTATTATTGGCTTATGTTAAACCTTGAGTTTTCATTTTGGCTAGTTGAATGTTCTTTCAAGACATTCGAAGTTATTTCATGAGTTTATCTTTTGAGACTATTTTTCCTGTTATTTAAGTCTTCCGCTATGAGTTAAGCCAGGCCAAGGGTTCGCTTGGGCCAGCAATAGTTCTCGAGCGCCAGTCCCGCCCAAGGTGTACGCTCGGGGTGTGACAGAATTTTCAAGTATGAATTGAGTAAGAGTATAAGGGGACTATGTATTCCCACATGTATCAATTTTTACATTGATAAAACAGAAACTGAAATTTCTAAATGAGTTATGAGTTCAAAAGATATTTCAAGAGCAGTTATCTCTTTTAAGAGGGTAGTTTGAGAAATTATCTCAAACTAGAGGACGAGTTTTATTTTTAAATATATGAGTATATATTATAGGGAGTAGTATTAAGCACCGATATGGGGACGAGTTCAGACAACTAAAAGTCCTCACAAACCTTGTATGCCAACCTGGGTAAAGGGTCATACTTTTTAGATGATTCCTTATTGCTTTTTAAGCATATCTTGGTGGATCCACTTAGTTGAGGTGTTCTATACCTTGTCAAGGTATAAGACAGTTCTGGCAGCATGTGCAAGATGATGTATCATTGCGTAGCTCATAGTGATGATTATCGGATAAAGAATCACCTAATAGAGTTAAAGTGTATATTTATATATCACTTATTATGTTGAGTTCAGAGATGAGAAAGTATTTTGTAAAGCTTTAAATGATTTAAACTCCTTTATTTCTTTACATACAGCTTGAGTACATTGTTATCTATTCTAGTCCTTTTTTTCAGTTATTTGTTATTTAGGTATATTACATACTTGTAGATTCAATGTACTTATGTCATTCGACCTGCATTTTTTAATGATGCAGATAGAGGTTATTAGGATCCTCATAAAGAGTGCATTGAGATCACTTCGTTTGCTTTTCAGCTGTTGAGTAAGACCTCAATGCTTTCGGAGGACTCTAGCTTTATGAGTTGTTAGTATTAGTAACGTTTTGAGTAGTCGTGGATCTTGTCCTGACACTCATCTATTTATAGTAGAGGCTTCATAGATAGACAATTTTGGAGAGTGTTTTAGTTTCAGATGTTTTATTTAAAACCTATGTTCATACTTTGTTTATTCAGAGAGTTTTGAGATTTAAAGAAATTGTTGACCTATCCTTTCTTTCAATATAATTCTTATGTATGCTTGAGTTAGTCTTGCGCTTGTAGTCAACCAGGATGAGGGTTCGCTTGGAGACTAGCAATCGTTCTTGAGTGCCGGCCATGTCCAGGGTGTAGGCTCTGGTCATGACAAACTTGGTATCAGAGAAAAGAGTGTAAGTGTCCTAGGGTTTCAATGAAGTCGTGTCAGTAGGATCTTATTTATGGTTGTGAGGGCCTTATTTCTATAAACGAGGGACTACAGGCATTTATGAAAAGTTTCCCTTCTTTCATACTCTTAATCGTGCAATAGAACTATGTCATAAATACTTATTCTAACTCGTGTGTTCACATATCCATTCGACTACCCTTCATACTCAAAGTAGTTGAAAAGCAAAGCCAGATCCTTATCGATGAGTTATTCTTAGAAAAAGTCTTCAAAAAGTCAAGAGACTGCAAAGGGGATTAAGAGAAGCTCGGGAGTGATTTAGGTGTTGAGTTTCAAAAGAATTCACTCATATTCATATGAATCGTCCGTTTAAGCTAAAAGTGATATATACTCTCTTCTCTAAACCTTGTATTAATTGAGACCCTTGTGAAAGGAAGTGTGACGGTAAATTGTAAGTATGTAGAACTGAGAGATAAAGATTGACTACTTGTTATGAGGTCTTAGTGGGCGATTGTTTCTTAATTTTATCTTATAGTCGTAAGTTATTATAACATGTGAGCAATTATATTTATATATGTGTGTGGTACTAGACATTAAACTTGAAGTTGAGACGAGAGTCGTGATAAGAAGGATGACTATATGAGGGTGATGATGTTAGTTTTAAGATCTGACCTAGTAGGTTTGACAATAGTAGGAGAGGAATTAAGATGTTAGCTGCAAAGAATGTGAGCGGTACAAGTTTGGGATTCTAACTTTTAGATAAGAGCAATGAAGTATGGCTAAGTCATAAGAGTAACAAGAGCATTAAGAGGTGTACCCGAGATCGTATGTAGTACGATTAGGTTCTAATTAAGTTTATTACTTCATGTATGCCTAGATAGAATAATTGAGTTATCAATGTGGAGTAGGCTGATGTAAGCATTATTTATCACCCTTAATAGTTCGGTAGAAAGAATTTTATTTAGTCAATGACGAGCCTCTTAAATAAAGTTCAAAGTTTCCTCCGGTTAGGTTGATATGAACACAGAAGGATGTTATAGGTAGGCTAAGAAGAAGATCAAATTAATAACATTCAGATTAAGTGGCCTTATAAGCCAATGAGAAGAGGTTAAGAGAAGCATCTTAGAAAGAGGTCTTATAAGGAGTCTTAGTACCTACTTATGGAGAGTTCAGTAGCCATGAGATAAGCCTTTCCCGAGTGTTAAAGTAAATGGAATGTAGACTAGTTGAGAGATGATGAGAATAGATCCATGGCTTTAGAGTGTCAACTCCAAACCTAAAGGGGGGATGATAAGATGAGAAATCAATTTAAGCGTTGAGGATGAGTTAGTGATGTCTTTAGAAAGAGTTTTAGAGATATATCAATTCGGTCATAATCTTGCATATTCCTCAAGCGAAGTTATTCCAACATCTTGTGGATATTTCTAATATGAGAATTGTGTCTATGACCTATGCTCATATACTTTAGAGAGATTCACATATATGCTCAGTTTCCAGAATAAGGGGTAAAGACTTTAGCCCATTAACCTCAAGCTTAATCCATAAAGTTGTGGATATCAGCCTCATGATATGAACCTATTCATATAAGTATTCATGTTTCATAGTATGTTCAGTCTCACAAGTTCATGATTTACTCTCAATGGCTAGCAACATAATGTTATGCCATGCATATTGTTATATCAAAATTCTCGAATGAATCGTGCTTATGATCATTCGCCCTAAAGTCCTTTCATTAATTCTTTTTAGTTTTTGAGAGAGGTGTTGTTGATAGAAGTTGGGTGATAATGGAGGAGAGGATTACTATTTCTTATTGTGATAGTGATGGTGTGTTTATTCCATCTAAGGTTATAAATGTGGAGGAAGAAGGAGATAAGCTTTTACAATTAGTACTAAGTCAGCTTCCTGGTGGTAATGCATGAAAGTTCAGTTTGTAGAGATGATGAGAGAATGAGAAGTTCTTAGAAAGTGGGTTAGTAGGAGTCTATGGAGTGGTTAAGGTTCTAAGCTTGAATGTGGTATTGTTAACATGTGGACAATGTGTGACACATTAGGTGTTTCGTGATATGAGCTCAAGGTTATCTCGAGCTTAGCTCAAAGTAGTTGTAAGGAGTAGTGTTCTTGGGGTGAGATTTCCTATAGAGGTACAGAACTCGAATCTTGTGATTTAGATCATAATGATCAGCCTATGTTAAGTACTTTGTGATTTTAAGTTAGAATTGAATATAGTAAGAGTAACCCCTTTCCATTCTCAGACCAACCGTTAGTCGAAGACGAATGATTCCAAGGGGGAGATATTGTAACACCCCAAAAATTTATAAATCAAGACTCGAATCATTCTTCATTTACTTTTAGGGTCATATCAGGTGATTCTAAAATTGCCCATATGTGTAAAGGTAAATTCTTTAGTGTGTGAATGATTTTGGATATCAATTAAGGTCACTAGAAACTCCTAGCACAAAGTTGAATTGAAAGTATCCTTACCGATTAAGTTTTGACAAAAGCTATTACTTAGGTCAACTTAAAACAACTATATCTCTTAGAATATAAAATGTTACGTGGCCCATAACCTATCAAATTTAAGGTATTTGAATCCTCTTTACAACGCCACCAATTTTGCAACAATCCGAGTTTTGAGTAAAAACTAATGACCATTTTACTAATCTGATACAGTGTGTGATGAATTAGCCGATAGGAAAACATTAAAAAGGGTCGTTTTGTCTTTTTACTTCAAAGAAAATCCTGAACGAATTTCTTGACTAATTAGAGACCCAAAACAATCAAAGTTTCATCTCTTAATCCATCATCCTCTTCTCTCTCAAACCCTAAGGCAAAATCCTAAGGAAAAATCAAAGTAGAAGACTCCATTCAATATTCTTTCATATCATTTTCAAGATTCTTCATCAATGTAAGTCTTTCTCCAAGAATTTCATTCTTTCCAACTCAAATTCCTCCATACAATTATGAATAAATAATGATAATCATAATTCTTAGCCATAGAGTTTCAAGAAACTAATTCAACAAAACTCAAGAACGGTTTTCTTGAAAAAAAATTCCTTCAAGCTAGGGTTTCAAGGCTTCTAATCAAATTCTTTTTCAAGATTCTTCAAGAACCTTGTTCTTCCAGGTATGTAAGGCTTTCATAGTGTTGGACTAGTTCATCTTCATTCCCTACATCTACTTTTAAATCAGTAAAAGAGAAATTTAAGATTCTACCCCTTGATTTGAGTATTCTATAGATGAGTTGATTTTTAGTTCTCGAGTTCTTGTTTCTTTTTGAAATTATATTCCTAATTATTGAATTGTTATATGTTATGCATTAATATTCTTGAGTTTGATTTGTTCATATCTATATTTCACCATGAACCCTATGAATTGTGTATTTTTGGGATGAGTAGTATCGAAGAGTTCAGAGTTCTTGAGTTCTAAGTACTGAGTTTCCATATTGCTATTAAAATCCCTGAGTTGAGTCGTTCATGTTCATAATTCCACATGAACCATATGATTTGAGTTATAAAGTTTGAAAATCTTTTTAAAGCCAACACTTGAATTCTTAAACCGAGTTTTGAGAAAGTAAAGATGAGTTTTGAGAAACGAGTTTCTAAAACATGATTAGTATGACAATTGAGTATGTCATGAATGTATGAGCAGTATGGTATCTAGATATACCATCAATTTTTATGCAATATGACTTCCCAAGTCATCAATGATCATATTAAAATATGATTTTGATATATTTTTGAGAAAGAGTTTTCAAGTATTAATTGAGTAAGAGTATAAGGGGACTATGTATTCCCAGAGATATCAATTTTTACATTGATAAATGAGAAATTTAAATTTCTAAATGAGTTATGAGTTCAAAACATATTTCAGGAGCAGCTATCTCTTTTAAGAGGGTAGTTTGAGCAATTATCTCAAACTAGAGGAAGAGTTACGTTTTTAAACATATGATCATGAGTATATATTATTATGAGTAGTATTGAGAACCAATATGGGGACGAATTCAGACAACTCAAAGTCCTCATAAACCATGTATGCCAACATGGGTACAGGGTCATACTTTTTAGATGATTCCTTGTTGCTTTTTAAGCATAGCTTAGTGGATCCACTTAGTTGAGGTGATCTATACCCCGACAAGGTATATGACAGTTCTGGCAGCGTGGGCAAGACGTTGTATCATCGCGTAGCTCATAGTGATGGTTTTCGGTTAGAGAATCTTCTTATAGAGTTAAAGTGTGTTTTTATATATAACTTATTATGTTGCGTTCAGAGATGAGAAAGTATTTTGTAAAGTTTTAAATGATTTAACTCCTTTAATTCTTTACATTCAGCTTGAGTACATTGTTATCTATTGCAGTCCTTTGTTTTAGTTATTTGTTATTCAACTATATTACATACTCGTACATAATGTACTGATGTCATTCGACCTACATTTTGCAATGATGCAGATATAGGTTCTTAGGATCCTCAACAAGAGTCCGTTGAGATTACATCGTCTACTTGTCAGCTTTTGAGTAAGACCTCCTTGCTTTCGGAGGACTCCAGTTTTATGAGTTGTTAGTATTAGTAACATTTTGTGTAGTCGTGGGTCTTGTCCCAACACTCGTCTATATATAGTAGAGGCTTTATAGATAGACATTTATGGAGAGTTTTGAGATTTAAAGAAAATGTTGATCTATCTTTCTTTCAATTTAATGTTCAAGTATACTTGAGTTGGTCTTCCGCTTGTAGTCAGCTAGGATGAGGGTTTGCTTAGGGACCAGCAATGGTTCTTGAGTGTCGTCCACGTCCAGGGTGTAGGTTCAGGTCATGAAATTAAACTCTCTAATTATTGCATTATATCCAAAAGAAATACAAGTTTGTATGTATTTATTTCTAGAATAGATTAAAAACATAATGAAGAGTAAAAGATGTCCGCCGAGATGACAAGTAGCTACCTCACAAACTCCCAACAGTAAGCTTCGTACGAAGAAGATAAGAACTTATCAACAAGATCCGGGCTCGTAACCTGCACGAGTGTAGAAGCAAGGGAGTGAGTACCAAACAACAATTGTACTCAGCAAGAAATCTCAAATAACTCTAAGTAAGCAGTACAACACAGGAACTCCAAACACACTATTCAAGCCTCCACAACTACAACTTCGATAACATCAATCAGCCCAACCTAACAGTTCTCAATCACTAACATCACAGCATATGTAGGACATCACAACTTGCACATCAACACTAAAATATATCAACAAATTCTTTCATAATTCAACAACTATAATAACATAACATCAATCAAGAATAACCAGAAGCACTGACGAAGTGCAATGCAATGTTGTGCAATGCCATATAGAGTGATGCATATTTGTCATAATGATACACATCCACTCAATTATTGTCTGGGATCCATAGGGGACTTATCAGTCCATGCATCTCTCACGATGCGTGGAACACCCTTTTTTTCTCAATTCAACCACGACATGTGGCACATCCCATTTATCTCAATATAATAAACCACAGTGCATGGTACGTCCCCTTTTTCTCGACATTTTTACAAGGCATTATCACAACAGTGTTATAGCACCAATGCAAATATATATGTTCAAATGTTTGATGAGATGATAATAACCTTCACAACAGCAAGCCCAATATGGATAATCTTGGTACAATATCAAGAAGGAGTCAACACAACATTTCAACCATTCATGGCACATCACATATCACAATAACAACAACTTTTACCCCATATTATCCTTACTATAAGTTATTCATCATTTAACAATACACAAAATATACAAAACCCTTCACTAATTCCCATTACTCCCAATCACGTAATGACATACAAATTTCAATACACTTAACGAAGGGTCAAGAGGTCCCTACATGCCACAAAATAGCAAACAATCAACTTTGAACTTGAGCCTTCCCTCTCCTATGGGTCTACGAATCAATACAATCTAGATGAATATCGAATCACAAGAAGAATAAAAGAACAATAACTCCCATAACATTGATTTTGAAAATCGGGTCCAAATCAATCAACAAATCAGTTTTCAAGGGTTAGGCCTAAATTAGGAAATTTATATTAAATCATGTTACCCAAATATTTTTTAACTCAATAGTTAAAAGTACATCAAAAAGCGAGTTCAAACCAATCTTAAATCTTCATTTTACTTAAACACTTAATTCTTGAAAAACCCATAAACTTTGCAATTCAATAACAAGGATAAACTAGATAAATCATGAAATAATTAGTGGAAAATGAAGAGGGGAAGTTAAAATTTCTTACCCAATTGAAGAATCTAAAAGAAACACTTTTAAATCACCTCTATCAAGCTCCCAATATTCAAAAATTGTGAATGGGAATGAAACCCCATTTTTTTGGAAAAGAATACAGTTCAGGCCACAATTATACCTTGTGATTGTGACCCCACGCCTCATGATTTAAACTTATGCCTTGCGATCGCGGTGAGTAATCAGGGCCAACTCATCAAATTTGACTATCACGATCGCGACGGGGATCTACGCGAATGCAATGCCTAAGGAAACAAAGTTATGCGATCAAGACAAGGCCCACGTGATCGAGAAACAAAACAACCAGAACACCTTGCGATACTACATATGGCCCTGCGATCACAATGAAAAAAAATACCATGCACTAGACAATAACATTAGCAAAACATCAAGACTCAACAACATCATTGAATGGATACTCGGGATTTGTTTGGAACCCCGAGTACACAAACCATATATGCTACCCTACTTAATTCAATATTCTAGACTCAATAGAACCGTCAAAACACAGATTCGAGGTCTCCTTGACCTAAAATCCATGAAAGTTGAAATAAACTAATTTCACCCAAAAAAAAAATCCAAACTTCCCTTGAAACCTCTAAAAATTCAAACAAGACCTCTCCTAGGCCTAAAATAACCCTTGGATTCGATGGGATCATCGAAAATTCAATTAGAGTGTTTGAATTCCAAATGTTGACCAAAGTCAACTCCTGCCCTAATTTCACTTAAACTTCCAACTCAAGGACTCAAATCCACATAATAACTCCAAAACTGAAAACAACAACATACCTAGACCAAATTAATATTCCATAGTTGATGGAACAGATGGATTTCCATTTTGAGACTCGTAGCACCGGTCGTTACCAAAAATCACATTTGACAACTTTAACTCTGTAAAACTTCCAAAAATCACAACTTTTCAATGAAATTTCAAAAATGACTTCATAAATTGATCAAACATGACTTGGGGCAACTATTGGGAGGGGTAAAATGAACAATTTAAGAAAATTTCTTAAAATGACCTTCAAGGTCATTACAGCTCATGACTTCTAGCCATTGTAGCACATGTGCTCAGCATATGTGAGAGAGTAGAACCAGGAATCTTAGTAACCAATGGAATCAATTACGCACAATAAGAAACAAAAATATGGAATTCTCCTAAATTCCTATAGTCGCTTTAAGATAGTTAAAAGATGTCTCGACACCGATTTGTAGGACTTTACTAGACTCATCTTGTACTTGTGAGACTGGTGAACTTAGTGCTATGATACCAACTTTTCGTTACCCGAAATCGGGAAAGTGACGACATCTAGCTCAACCACACAAAAAGGGGAGCCAACCAAAATAACTCAATCCAAACACAAAACATAAATATATGAAAGGTAACAATTTAAGTCAATAAGCAACTCAATTTATGAAATATTTAAAGAAATGTGGAAAATCCGTACAAAACCATCCCCAAAACTTCGAGATACTAGTACATGCCTATGTGAATTCGAGTACAACTCAATGAGTCTCAAAATCATCCAAAGGAGAGAAAGCAACATAAACTAAGAGGATACAAAACATCCAGGAAGTATGCGGATAAACCAAGTAGTTATATAAGAATCTTGATAAAAATTATCTTAGCACCACTACCGATCACGACTCAAAGGTAGTTGGCTCCGAAGCTGCATAAAAAGGTATAGAAATAAATAAGTGTAAGTATGAATCTACGTGTACTCGGCAACATTATCAACTGACCCATATCTAAACGATGGTGAGGAACGACCCTAAACTACCCTATCTTTATCAAACTCGAATACCAAAACATCTCTATAAGACTCAGACTAGTAGCTACAATGTCTCTTCATGATTGTAAACGAGTCCTCATGATCGAAGCCTACCAACCCAAACCATCATCGCCTATGCGACAAGCCCCTCACAAGCATAAAGTCCAAAACTCAATCAGACCCGACTTAGCTAGACTTTTAATAGGATGTGTGTTTTACTCTCTCCATTCACCTTTACTTGTTATATTTGGAATTTACACACCCATTCATAAAACATGGAATTTACACACCCATTCATAAAACAAAGATTCACATGACTATTTTACCACATTACCCCTATTAATTAATGTTTAGTATTAAGTCTTGAATAATTATTTGAGAAATAAGTTATTAATGCTAAGGGTAGAACATGGAAAAATAATTATCTTTTCCTAATATGTGAAAAGTGACAAGTAAAAATGAAAATAAATTTTAGAATAGTACATAAGTAAAACTGAACAAGAGAGTGTTAAACTAACCTTATTAATGATGCTCTGAAATCTAAATTTCACTAATACTCTACTATTTTATGTGGTTATTTAATATTTTGGGTAGTATAAAAACATTATCTTGATTAGTGAAAATGAATAAGTAGAATGAAATATTTATTTTCAGTATAGGGAATACTCCCTCCGTCCATCTTTATTTATCCATTATACTAAAAATAGTTGTCAAAATTTACTTATTCGATTTGAAAAATGAAGAGATAATTTAACATTTTATATTTATTTTATAATTATTATTAAATACTATTCATTCCAAAATATCAAAATAGCTTATAATTAATAAAAGTGATATAGTAAAATTATTCTTTTATATATTATTTTTAAAGGGAGTATTAAATAAAACCTCTAGAAGTAAAGATGTACTGAGAGAGTAGTAATTTGTAACATATTATTTGAGGAAAAACAAAAAAATGTGGGCACACCAAATCAGAATCAAACAAAAAGAAAAAGTAGTATTCAGTTCCAAGTTCTAATGTTTATTTACAGTGTAACTGAACGCATTCTAATTAATTGAAGACAAAATTTATTACATTGTTATTGTTACCCCCAAAAAAAAGAGATAAGAACTTCACACAGTTTTCTTCATAACTCACAAAGCTTCTTCAGAATTCACAATGTTTTCTAATAGATTTCACAAAGTTTTTTAAGAATTAAGTGTCCACAGATCAATTGGCAAGTGGATGTGAAACATGTAGGAAACAGAGGTAATTTGTACTTTGTTATTTAAGAATTTTGATAGACAATATAAAAAATGAGATTCCAGATATTCGTTGTTTCATTTTTTAATTTAGATGAGCAAGTTTTGCTTTTGTTAATTGTGATATCCGTAATTTTGATGAGTAAGTTTTGCTTGTTGTAAAATTTTGTACGGTCCTAGTAAAGTATATCAAAATGATGAGATTTTAAAAAAATTTAAGGTCTTTGCAAATAAAAGTTAAGTTTTTTTGCACAGACTTTTTAATTCAATCCAATTCACTTATTTAACATATGTAGGTTTCAAATGATGTTTTTTAACTGCAGTTGAACCATTCACAAGCTCAACTTAGATGTGTGAGCCATAAAGGTTAGCTAAATTTTACTTTGTGATAATGAATATTTTATAAGTGTGTTACCGTTCTTATATACACTTTTTGGATGTTATCCATTACCAATCATTAATGTGTAAATGTACAAGTGATTCTTTGAAGAGAAAGCAAAATATTGTAGAAACTCTTGATGTTGATACAATTTTGTTTGGGGTTTGTCAATGTTTCTTTTATCGAACCAATGAATTTTGAGTTTCACCAAAGTTTCTTATATCTCATTTTTTGTTTTAAAATACTCGAGCTTCTACAACCCTATTGTCTCTACTCCACGCCACCACTGGAGACACAGTGCTGCTACTCCTTCACAGTGGAGATTTCTTAAAGAAGGCTAGAACACAAAATAAAGACCTAATGTTTACAATTTCTTTAGGATCCAATGTCCAAAGATTAATTAGCCGACAAGTGAAGACATGAGACAGTTTTTACTTTGTTGTTTCAGAATTTTAATAGTGACAAAAATGAGATGGATATTTATTGGTTCATATTTTAATTTCCAGGAACAAGCTTTGCTTCATTGATATCCGTACCTTTATTACTCTGTAAGTTTCCTTACCTAACACATGATGACATTCTCGAGTTAAATTTACATATCTACAGTTATGGAGTTGCACAAATTCCATGACACTGGTTAAGATTTTTCAATAATAGGATCTTATGGTGCATGGCTGGTGGGTTCTATTGCTCAGAGATTTTCCTTTCTTGCAAAGTTTTCTTCTGCATCAATGAAGTATATCAAAATGAGGTTTTAAAAAGAAAATGAATCGAAGCTCTATTTGTACTTTTTCATACTAAATTTCTTTTAGGTGTGCTAATATGTTACTCTTTCAGGATGTGTTCCATTTATCAACAGTTAATGTGTAGCGGTAGAAGTGGTTCCTTAAAAGGTAAGAACAAGTACTTTTATTGTGCCTTCTAATGAATTCTACTCGAGGAACTAGCTTCACATTCTATGTTACTTAGATTGAGGTGTCTAAAATTGTGTTATAAAAGCTGTTCTTTCCTCATATGTGTGTAGTTTATTATACTTAAAATGTGTTGCATAGGATGAATCTAAACAGAGAAACATTTTTTGAGAGGATTCATATAACCGTACCCCAACTTGTTTGGAACTAAGACACAATAATAGTAGTTGTTGTAGTATCGTACATAAAATGGCCATCTCTATCTATTTCCATATGTATCGTAGTGTAGAAGACATAAGATACATGGAATGACAATCTCAGAATGCATTGATTTAACTCTTAGTTTTTCTGGAATAGTTCTTAAGGAAGTGGAGATACATTGATCCTTGAGATTTGTCCTATAAACTTTCTAGTTTTAGAAAAATCAAATGGGTTTCTAGCTATTGAGCTAGAACTATGCTCTCGACAACTCAATGGTTAATGTGTGTGAAACTTTCCCACCTTGTTTTACAGTAATGTTGTTTCTTTACTAATCATGGATAGATTTTTGTTGGGGCTTCAAATCTATCTCTTAGAAAGAAGGACCGAACGGTGAATTCGACCACTTTAACTACGTAATTTCGTGATGAATTAATTAATGGTGAGAGAACGAGTGAGAGCTTGCAGAAGTTGTGTCTATGAAAAAGAAGATTCGTGAAGAACGATATGTTAACATATTTGAAAGTTAGTTTAGCCATCCAAATTGTTTTTTCTTCTTTCTATTTTCCAGTTAATTAGAGTCTCTCTCAAGACTCCACTTATGGGGTTATGCTAGTATGTTATGGTAGTTAGTGTCTCTCACTATGAACTTTTTTAGTCCAAGATCCCTCATGTACAGTGCCACTTGGCTTGGACCGCAGGGATCCAAAGCTTACGTAAAATACAACACATAAAACAAAACTATTCTTTGTAAATAATCTTTTTTCTATAAGGAAGCATTTTTCTACCTAACCTATTAAATGTTGAGATATTTAAGAATATAGTACTGTCAATTTTCTATATTGGCAGTATAAATACTAAAACCTATTCAAATCCACCCTAATCTGCAAATCATTTTGAGCTCTCTAATCTTGACTTCACAATTATCTACGTTGCTCGAATTCATCAAAAAAAAATCAATGGATGTGTGTTTGATTCTCCAAAACTAGTGCATTTTGGAGGATATGGCATGGGTATGGAAATATTTTTGAAAGTCAACATACAAATTATCCTCTTCTTATTAATCTTTTATACATAATATGTTGAATTTGTGGGTTGATTTCCCTTATTGTACTAAGCTTAGATTTTTGTCACATTGTCCCCTTCATGGTCTCTCAAAGAAAATGGAAAGTTTTGTTGTGCATGGGCTGCGACTGAATTTTGCCAGATTGATGCCTGACCATGAGATGTGGAATTTATATCGTTGACATAATATTTTTTTAGATTGAGCGAAGTTTATCATATTCTTAGTGACGTTAGTAAGTTTGTTCCTTCTTATAAAACAAGTAAAGTATTTAAAAAAAAATCATTTGTATGTTTCGATTTACTTTGGTGGGTACCTATCAAAAGTATCTTTTTCTTGTTGAAAAAATTAGTGTAATCTCAAAAGGTAGTTAATGTGCATCATTGGTTTGGGAAAACATTATTTTTGGAGTATTATTTTTTATATCTATTTATTAAAATATTTTATCACATTTAATGGAGTCAAACTAGCCGTTAGCTAGCTGTTGTAGAAACATCTATATATACCCACTTTGGAGAACACAAAATAGACAACTTTATCTATTTACTTTCTTGTTTACCCAATTTGGGCTTTCTTTCTTGAAGTTTATTATTTCTGCTTCCAGTTAATCACTTAAAAATCTTGTTGAATCTTGGGGGATACGCCTAATTATATTCTTAAGGATAATTTCTATAACATGCCTCAAGGTAATTTCTGTTCTCCATAAAGTACCATATTTCTATCACTTGTAGCTACCATTTATAATGGTGTATTATTTTGTTGAAATTTTTATCCTTATAATTTCTCTCTATCATGAATCTCCTCTATTAGCCAAGGTCTTCTCGAATATTTTCTCCCCTAAGTCTAAAACGAGCTACTGCATATCTAAAACGGACTATCAATGAAGAGAGGATGCTTGACAAGATTCTAAGCAGAGGTATTCCGAAACCTACTTATTCCTCTTACTTGTAACTCATCACTACACTTGTGGCTTAATTATTTTCATATCAATTAACTCTTGTATTCTGGTATTTGCTTTTTTCCCCTTAATGCCCATGTTAAACTTGACATCTACAAATGTTTTATATGCTTGTTTTGTTTCAGCATGAGACTTACCCACTCTTCTTATATGTAGCTCATTACTACACCTGATCTACATTTGTTACAAAACTTAGAAGCTTGGCTATTGAAAATATAAATGTTATTTTGTTTGAAAATGATCATATGCCTCAAAATACATGAACATTTCTATACTCAATAGCATTTACATGTTTTGCCAGTTCTTTATAATGATGTATAATCACTTCGTATATTCAAACTTGATATTGTTATAATGAACTATAATGTACCTTATCAAACTTCTGAGCATAAGGTTACTTGTGTTACCATTGTTGATCATATAATGTTGCTAAGGCTTCAGACTGATTGTTTTAAACGACCTATTATTATATATTGTTTTAAGTCTGTCATACATTTATTAATTCATATATTTACAAATTTTATAGAGAGGTGACAAAGAGTCCAAAAATGGAAAATAAAAATCTTCAATTTTAGAGCAAAATAACTACAAATGTCTTATATTAAAAAAATATTACTATCTTAATTTACAACCTAGTTAAAATTTGTAGTGAATCTGATTGTTCAAATGAGATAATACATGAAATTTGATTAACTTTGTGAAAATAATTTAAATTTATTTGTTCAATGTCTAGGAACGGTCAACACTTGTTGACTTAGGTAGTGGATTTGATTGTTCAAATACAGATTCGTTCAACTCTTTTAGAACTATTTCTATCATTTTGACATAGTCTAGATATTATAGACACTTGTGAACTAGACTAAGAATGTTACTAAATTTATTCAATGCAAGTATTATGAGAATAGCACACCGGTCAAGAGGAGAAAAATAGACACAACTGATATAATATCGATTTACTCTTTTACTTTATCCAGTCTTTTTTAGATTATGTGTCACGCCCCGAGCCTACACCCCAGACCTGGCTAGCAGTCGAGAACCATTAATGGCCCCAAGTGAACCCTTGGCCTTGCTTACTTAGTCAGCGGAAGACTCTAAGCATTATTACAATGCTCAAATGCACTTACTCAATTGTTAAGTAAAATAACGTAAAATGTTTAAAAGTCAACATTCAACTTGGCCAAAATGGCAACTCAAGTCTTAACATATGAAATGATAATGTAAAGACAACTGAACTACTAACTGTTTGACTGTATATGAAACCTCTAAAACAAAGAGGGATGTCGGGACAAGACCCCCGATCATCCTAAAAATGAAATACTAAAAGCAAAGTAAAAAGAGTCATCCGGAATGCAAGGAGGCTCACCAACTGACTCTGAGTGCTTAACTGGATCAATGAGGTGATGGATGCTGATCCTGGTTACATGCGTCTGCATCATAATAAGATGCAGGCCAACTGACATCAGTACATTGAATGTACGAGTATGCGATTTGTATTGCTAAACATAACTTAAGCTTGAAAAGAATCTGAAGGAAGCACTTAACTTGGCTTTACTCAACTCCTGAATAACTTAACTCAATATAAAACAATAAAACACATGCAATATATATAAAGCCTTTAAAACAGTAGAAAACAGTTTAGTTCGTTAAAGAAAATGCAATAACAAACTCAACTTTACTCATATAATAAAGTAATATAATTTTTGTGGGAGATTCTCTAACCAACAACCACCACTATGAACCTAAGTGGTGATACAACGTCTTGCCCACACTGCCAGAACTGTCCTATACTTTGCCATCATATAGAACGCTTAACTAAGTGGATCCACTAGTCTATGCTAAAAGCATCTTAAGGAGTCATCTAAAAAGTATGATCCTTTACTACCCATTATGACTACATTGTTTATGGAGACTTGAGTTAATATGAACTCGCATCCCCATATCAGTGCTCAATACTACTCCCAAAATATACTTAGCTCATATGTTTTCAAAACAAACTTCTTTCTTTGGTTTGAGATAATTACTCAAAACTTAGCTTAAAAGCTCTCTTGGAATCGATGTTTCCTTTCTTGTTCAAATGTGAAAAACATTTTTAAACTCTTCGGGAATACATAGTCCCCATATACTTCTTTGAAGAAATGAACTTCAATCTTTTCTCTTTACTCTTTACTCAACTTGAACTTTAAGTCTTGAAACAAGGTTAAAATGTTTGTAAAAGACTTTTGAAAACTTTATAAATTTCTCTTAACTTGACTCTTAACTTTACTTAACTTGACTCTTAACTTTCCTTGGATTGAATTATGGATTCAAGGACTGTAATTTGTGATAGGAAAGATCTCATGATGTTTAGGAGTGTTTTTAGATAGTTAAACATGAGAAAAGATCAAGAAATCACTCTCAGGGAACAAGTCCGCGACGTGGAGATGCATTTAAATATTTGATCGCAAAATTAAATTTTGAGACAGAGGATTCCGCGTCCCAACCACGAGGCAGAGCTGATTTTTGTTCACTGTGGAGCAAGTCCGCGACGCAGACTTGCGTGCCAAAACCTGCTCGATTTTTTCCTTCTTCATTTTTCATCCCCAATTCGCCTAAACTCGACTATTTTTCTCAAAATCTCTTTAGATTCAGATACCCAGCATATGTACCCAACAACCTAACTCAAAACAACTCTAAAACTCGACATAAGGTTCTCAGAAACTTCTCAATTCAGCCAAATTCAAGAACGAAAACAATTTCAAGACATACATATCATGAACATCAAACTTTCAACCTTTTTAGAACGAATTTCACTGAACTAAACATGTTTGGCGCGTGGGTGAACGAACCCAATGCTATGAGAGTCTCACATACCTTGTAGGATCAAATCCTTGAAGAAACCCGAAATCAATTCCTTACGAAGCGATGAATCTTGATCTTCCTCTTCTCCTTTCTCTTCTTTTCTCTTCTCTGAAAGCCCTAGCATATTTCTTAATTGCGTAAACTGAACTAACTCAGTTTAGACCCCAAGTAATTTACTAAAAACGGATTTAATAAATTGGGTAAGTAAAAGACTAAACTACTCTTTTAAAATCCGGTTTAGACTTTCCTTAATTGAATAGCCCAACTTCAAATGGGCATATCTCACTCATACAAACTCAGAATCACGCAAACTCAGTGGCGTTGGAAATATTATCCAAGATCTTTCCTACAATATCTGGAAACATGCCTAACTGATTCTGAGCTAGTATTTATGGTCGTTTGAAGTTACCCAAAACTCATCCTTAACTTAACTTAAACAAATTTCCAGATTTTCATTATTTCCTAAAATCACTATTTCCAATTCTTGACTTCTTCCTAGTTATTTCAATTTGCGAGATGTTACAATATCTCCCCCTTGGGAACATTCGTCCTCGAATGAGATTACTCTTACTAGGCTAAGGGTGTAACATCTAACATTCAGCTCAAACACCCAACAAGCAATGCAATTACAACATGCAATTTCAAAAATTAAAGAGTACTAAGAAGAGAATTAGTACCTTGGAAACTGGAAATTCTCCGGTTTCAAAGAGATGTGGATATCTTTTCTTCATTTATTCTTCTGCTTCCCAAGTAGCTTCTTCAACAAACTGGTTCCTCCAAAGAACTTTGACTGATGCTACCTCTTTTGTTCTCAGCTTGCGAACTTGGCGATCTAAAATATGAACCAGAATCTCTTCATAGGATAGGCTATCCTTGATACCAATATCTTCAGTTGGTATGATAAGTGAAGGATCTCCCATGCACTTCTTCAACATGGAAACATGAAATACTGGATGAACCGCTGCTAACTCTTGTGGTAGCTCTAACTCATAAGCTACTTTGCCAATCCTCTTGGATATTCTGTAAGGTCCAATATGCCGGGGACTAAGCTTCCTCTTCTTACCAAATCTCATAACCCCCTTCATGGGTGAAACAGTCAAATACACCCAATCACCTACTTCAAGCTCTAACTTCCTTTTCCTAACATCAGTGTAGGATTTCTGACAACTCTGCACCGTTTTCAACCTCTCTTGAATCACTTTCACCTTCTCCATAGCTTGATGAACCAAGTTTGGTCCTATCAACCCAGCTTCACCAACTTCAAACCATCCAATAGCAGATCTGCATCTTCTCCCATAAAGAGCCTCATAAGGAGCCATTTGGATGCTGGAGTGGTAACTATTGTTGCAAGCAAACTCAATAAGAGGTAGGTGATCATCCCAATTACCTTTGAAATCAATCACACAAGCCCTCAACATATCCTCTAAGGTTTTAATAGTGCACTCTGCTTGACGATCTGTCTAAGGATGAAAAGAAGTACTCAAGTTCACCTTTGAACCCAAGCCTTTCTGGAATGACTTTCAAAAATGTGCAGTAAATTGTGCACCCCTATCTGATATAATTGAAACAGAGACTCCATGAAGTCTTACCACCTCCTGAATATATAACCTGGCATAATCTTCTGCTGAATGGGTAGTCTTTACCGGCAAAAAGTGGGTTGATTTGGTCATTCGATCCACAATCACCCATATAGAATCATGTTGCCTGCGAGACCTTGGCAAACCTGTGATGAAGTCCATATTAATGATCTCCTACTTCCATTTCAAAAGTTCTATATTTTGAGCCAAACCACCGGGCCTTTGATGCTCTACTTTAACTTGTTGGTAATTCGGGCACTTAGCAACAAACTCGGCAATGCCCTTCTTCATACTACTCCACCAATAACCTCTCTCAAATCGCGATACATTTGTGTGGAACCTGGATGAATGGAATATCTGGAGCTATGAGCTTTCTCCATGATCCTCTCTTGGAGTTCATCCACCCTTGGTACACACAATCTACCTTGATATCTCATAACGTCATCTCCCCCTTGTTCAAAAGCTAATATTTTTTTCTTATGAATATTTGCCTTCAATTCAAGTAAAATAGGATCTTGGTCTTGTTTTTCTTTCACTTCACACACTAATGATGATTCATCCCCATTCTTCACCAATACTGCTCTTTTTGTGGAATCCATTAGTCGGAACCCCCAATCGTGCAAGTCTATGCACATCTTTCGCTAGCTCTCTCTTTTCTTCCTCAACATGGGCGGTACTACCCATAGACAACCTTCTCAAAGCATCATCAACAACATTAGCCTTACCTAGGTGATAAAGAATACTCATGTCATAATCTTTGAGTAATTCTAACCACCGCCACTGCCTGAGATTAATCTCTTTCTAAGTAAACACATATTGAAGGCTCTTGTGATCAGTGAACACATATGTATGAACACCATAAAAATAATGACGCCATATCTTCAAAGCAAATACTATAGCAGCCAACTCTAACTCATGGGTTGGGTAATTCTTCTCATGAACTTTCAATTGTCTGGAGGCATAAGCAATAACCTTGCCATTCTGCATTAATACGCAACCCAAACCAACTCTAGACGCATCACAATACACCACAAAACCTTGAGTACCTTCTGGTAAGGTCAAAACTGGGGCAGTACTTAACCTCTTTTTCAATTCCTAAAAGATTTTCTCACAAGCTTCAGACCATTGAAACTTCAATGTTTTCTCAGTCAACTTGGTCAAAGGAGACGAAATGGATGAGAACCCCTCTACGAATCTTCTATAATAGCCAGCCAAACCCAAGAAACTCCTAATATCAGTTGGAGATGTGGGTCTAGGCCAATTCTGCACTGCCTCTATCTTTTGGGTATCAACTCTAATTCCATCACCGGAAACTATGTGGCCCAAGAACGCCACAGACTCAAGCCAAAACTCACATTTAGAGAACTTAGCATATAACTCCTTATCTTTCAAAGTCTGAAGCACTATACTGAGATGGCTAGCATGATCTTCTTCATTCCTTGAATAGATTAGTATGTCATTAATGAAGACGATAACAAACATATCTAAATAAGGTTTGAAAACTCTATTCATAAGGTCCATGAACGTTGCAGGTGCATTGGTCAAATCGAACGACATGACCAGAAACTCATAGTGACCATAACGAGTCATGAATGATGTTTTGGGAATATCACATTCCTTTACTTTCAACTGATGGTAGACAGATCTGAGGTCTATCTTAGAAAAACAAGAAGTAACCTAAAGCTGATCGAAATGATCATCAATTCTCGGAATAGGATACTTGTTCTTGATGGTAACCTTGTTCAACTAACGATAATCTATACACATCCTAAGGAAACCATCTTTCTTTCTCATAAATAAGATCGAAGCACCCCAAGGTAAGACACTTAGTAGAATAAAGCCCTTATCAAGGAGATCTTTCAACAGCTCTTTAAGCTCTTTCAACTCTGTTGGTGCCATTCTATATGGAGGAATAGAGATAGGACGAGTATATGTAAGAACATCTATACCGAAATCTATCTCTCTCTCAGGAGGGACTCCGGGTTGTTCATCTGGAAAAACTTCTGGAAACTCATTTACTATAGGAACTGACCGATAGGAGGTATCTCAACACTAGAGTCATTAACTCGGACTAAGTGATAGACACACCCCTTGGAAAATAACTTTCTTTCCTTAAGGTACAAAATAAAATGACCCTTAGGCACTGCTGAACTACTTTTCCACTCTAAGAATGGCTCATTAGGAATCTGGAACTTGACAACTTGAGTTCTACAATCAATGGATGCATAACAGGCATGAAGCCATTCCATACCTAGAATGACATCAAAATCTACCACGTCTAACTCAATTAAATCAGCCATGGTGTCTTTGTGATTGATGAAAATGACACAATCACGATATACTCGCTCAGCTAGAATAGATTCCCCAACAGGTGTAGAAACACAAAAGGGTTCACAGAGTTTCTCAAGAATAACATCAAACTTATTTGCAACATAAGGGGTTACAAAAGATAAACTTGCTTCTAGGTTTAGCAAAGCATAAACATCAAAAGTAAAGACTTTGATCATAATAGTGACAACATCTGGAGAGTTCTCTTGCTCATGACGACTAGTGATCGCATTAAGGCGGTTTTCTCCTCCTCAGTACCGGATGTAGCTCCTCTAGGTGCAGCCCTGTCTGGTGGAGCAACTGATGAAGATTGGGCTCTATTGCCCTGATTTCCACTACCTTGCATGTTCTTAGGGCCCTCTTTCATGAAGTGACCCTCTTGTCCACTCTTGAAACAACCTGACTAGCCATCACGACACGTACCTGGGTGGGTTCTACCACACCTAGCACATACAGGAGCCCAGTTACCCCCTTGTGCAACACTACCCTGAGACTGCACAGTTCTAGCCCTGAAGTTCTGCGAATTCTGACCATTATACTCAGCTTTGTTTCTGGGTGCAGGTGCACTAGCAGATGATGGAACTGGTCCCTTTTGCTTTTGCTGAAAGGATGAACGGTTCACATTACTTTTCTGCTGTCCGAACTCATTCCCTGTCTTAGCCTTCTTGTTTCTAAACTCCTCCCTATCCCTCAACTTCTCTTCTTCAACCTGCTGCTCATAGACCATCGACCTTGATATATCCATGTCTCCAATTAGCATCGCTTCCCTGCCCTCATTTCTTGATAGACGGGACAACCCAGCAACAAACAGACTCATTCTACTCCGCATATCCGCAACCATCTCGGGAGCATAATGGGATAGTTGGGTGAAATTCAACCCATACTCATGAACACTCAAGGAATCATGTTTAAGGGTAAGATATTCTCGTACCTTAGCCTCTTTCAGTTCTCTGGGAAAGAAACGCCCCAAGAAGGCCTCTTCAAAACATGCTCAACTCGCAGGTGGTGCATCCTCAGCTCTACCCTCTTTACACTAGTCAAACCAAGTCCTAGCAACATTCTTCAGTTGATATGCAGCTAGTTCAACTCTCTCAGTATCAGCAACATGCATAACCTCAAATACCTTTTTCAGTTCCTCAACCAAACTCTCTGGATCCTCAGTAGTGCTAGAACCCGTGAAACATAGAGGATTCATCCTCAAGAACTTTTGGATCCTCAAAGTATCAGTCACTTCTTGTCTAGCTCCTCTTTGTTGCCCAGCTTGGTTGGTCACAACTTTGCTTAACATCCAGATAGCCTCACAGAACTCAGCATTGGTAACCTCTCCTTGGGGTTGCACTTCCGGTGCATTGGGTTCCCCTTGCTCCTCAACATTCCTCCAAGCAGGACAACCTCTGAAAGCTCTTCGTAGAGGCATGATTATCTGAAAACACGCGCAAATACGAATTAGAAGGAAACTTTTTAGAGATCAAACTGTAACGCACGAAATGAGTGTGAAAGAAGTGAGATAATTTTCCTAAGTGTCGCAGCCTCCTAATTATAGATGTGCCGCGCTTCACATCGATAAATACGACTCTACTGACACGGATTCATAGACTACCTAGGACTCTTGAACTCTGTGCTCTGATACCAAGCTTGTCACGCCTCAAGCCTACACCCCGGATGTGGCTGGCACTCGAGAACCATTGCTGGCCCCAAGCGAACCCTTGGCCTGGCTTACTTACTCAGCGGAAGACTCTAAGAATTATTACAATGATCAAATGCACTTACTCAATTGTTAAATAAAATAACTTAGAATGTTTAAAAGTCAACATTCAACTTGGCCAAAATGGCAAATCAAGTCTTAACATATGAAATGATAATGTAAAGACAACTGAACTACTAATTGTCTAACTGTCTAAGAAACATCTAAAACAAAAATGGATGTCAGGACAAGACCCCCGATCATCCTAACAATGAATTACTGAAAACAAAGTAAAAGGAGTCCTCCAGAATGCAAGGAGGCTCACCAACTGACTCTAAGTGCTCAATTGGATCAACGAAGCGCTGGATGCTGATCCTGGTTACCTGCGTCTACATCATAATAAGATGCAGGCCAACTGGCATCAATATATTGAATGTACGAGTATGCGAGTTGGAATGCTAAACATAACTTAAGCTTGACAAGAATCTGAAGGAAACACTTACCTTGGCTTTACTCAACTCCTGAATAACTTAACTCAATATAAAACAATAAAACACATGCAATATATATAAAGCCTTTAAAATAGTAGAAAACAGCTTAGTTCGTTAAAGAAAATGCAATAACAAACTCAACTTTACTCATATAATAAAGTAATATAATTTTTGTGGGAGATTCTCTAACCGACAACCACCACTATGAGCCTAAGTGGTGATACAAGGTCTTGCCCACCCTGCCAGAATTGTCCTATACTTTGCCGTCAGATAGAACGCTTAACTAAGTGGATCCACTAGTCTATGCTAAAAGCATCTTAAGGAGTCATCTACAAAGTATGATCTTTTACTACCCATGATGGTTAAATGGTTTATGGAGACTTGAGTTAATATGAACTCGCATCCCATATCGGTGCTCAATAATACTCCCAAAATATACTTAGCTCATATGTTTTCAAAACAAACTTCTTTCTTTGGTTTGAGATAATTACTCAAAACTTAGCTTAAAAGCTCTCTTGGAATTGATGTTTCCTTTCTTGTTCAAATGTGATAAACATTTTTCAACTCTTCGGGAATTCATAGTCCCCATATACTTCTTTGAAGAAATGAACTTCAATCTTTACTTTTTACTCTTTACTCAACTTGAACTTTAAGTCTTGAAACAAAGTTAAAATGTTTGTAAAAGACTTTTGAAAACTTTATAAATTTCTCTTAACTTGACTCTTAACTTTACTTGACTTGACTCTTAACTTTCCTTGAATTGAATTATGGATTCAAGGATTGTGATTTGTGATAGGAAAGATCTCATGATGTTTAGGAGTGTTTTTAAATAGTTAAACATGATAAAAGATCAAGAAATCATTGTCTGGGAACAAGTCTGTGACGCGGAGATGCATTTAAATATTTGATCGCAAAATTAAATTTTGAGACAGAGGAGTCCGCGTCCCAACCGCGACGCGGAGCTGATTTTTGTTCACTGGGGGAGAAAGTCCGCGACGCAGACTTGCGTGCCAAAACCTGCTCGACTTTTTCTTTCTTCGTTTTCGACCCCAATTCGCCTAAACTCGACTACTTTTCTCAAAATCTTTTTAGATTCAGATACCCAGCATATGTACCCAAGAACCTATCTCAAAACAACTTTAAAACTCGACATAAAGATCTCAGAAACTTCTCAATTCTACCCAATTCAGGAACGGAAATAATTTCAAGATATACATATCAAGAACATCAAACTTTCAACTTTTTTAGAACGAATTTCGCTGAACTAAACATGTTTGGCGTGTGGGTGAACGAACCCAATGCTATGAGAGTCTCACATACCTTGTAGGATCAAATCCTTGAAGAAACCCAAAATCAATTCCTTACGAAGCGATGAAACTTGCTCTTCCACTTCTCCTTTCTCTTTTTTCTCTTCTCTCAAAGCCCTAG
Organism: Solanum piurae; assembly: GCA_029582685.1. NCBI lineage: Eukaryota > Viridiplantae > Streptophyta > Magnoliopsida > Solanales > Solanaceae > Solanum > Solanum piurae. Next base: position 34,995 of record JAJOOO010017724.1, read on the forward strand.
TGTATTTCTTAATTGCGTAAACTGAACTAACTAAGTTTAGACCCCAAGTAATTTACTAAAAATGGATTTAATAAATTGGGTAAGAAAACCCTTTCAAAATCCGGTTTAGACTTTCCTTAATTGAACAACACAACTTCAAATGGGCATATCTCACTCACACGAACTCGGAATCGCGCAAACTCGGCGGCATTGGAAAGATTATTCCAAGATCTTTTCTACGATATCTGGAAACATGCCTAAATCATTCTGAGCTAGGAGTTATGGGTGTTTGAAGTTTCCTAAAACTCATCCTTAACTTAACTTAAACAAATTTCCAGATTTTCATTATTTCCTAAAGTCACTATTTCCAATTCTTGACTTCTTCCTAGTTATTTCAATTTGCGAGATGTTACATTATGTAATAGTGAGATTGATTATATCTTAATCTCATATTGGCATTTAATAAAAAAATCGTGTTTTCTCTTGTGTCACCTATATACTGATAGTTTGATTAGCATATTGTCATCTCTTTTTTTATATTAGATATGTTAACTTAGATCTTCAATTCCTTTTTGGTTTCTCTTTCCTTATCTTTTTTCTAGTTCTAATAAATTTTTGATGACTAATAATAAAATTGACAAAAGTTTTGTTTTTTCTGTTCTCTATTATAATTTATTTCAGTATTTATCTCCCAATTTTATTCATCTAAATACAGTAAATTATTGCAAGTGCTGACATCTCATAGAAACAAACACAAGAAGATGCACAAACGTATATTTGATTTCTCTTGGCACAGAATATGTTTGTTCTTACTTTTTGCCTCCTTGACTGTGGTAAATTTGATTTTTTTTCATATGTTTATTTTTAGATTTTGATTTGTTGGACACGTGTATCAACGTTTTAGTGTCCGTGTTTCATTGTTGTGTATGAATATATACTCAAAGTAATTAAATTTGATTTAAGCAAAACAAACAATGATTGGACAAAATATTCTTCTTTTTTTATTTGTATTCGTTGATGAATTATGAATTATGAACCAAAAAGGGGGAAATCTTTTGTTCAATCATTGTTACGCTTTGCTTAAATCAAATTTAATTAGACCGAGTGTATATTCATACAAAACTATGAAAACAAAAACACTAACACTGATAAATATTGTCAAAAAATCAAAACTTAGAATTGAACATAAGAAAAAAAAAATTACCGCAAATTCAAGAAGGCAAAAAAGTAAGAACAAACATTTTCTGCCAAGAGGAACCAAATATATGTTTATGTACCCATTTGTTTGTGTTTGTGTGAGATGTGAGGACTTGCAATAATATATTGTATTTAGACTAATACAATAGAGAGATAACTAAAGAAATAAAAGAAAATGAAGAACAGAAAAACCTAAGTTTTTGTCAGTCTTGTTACTAGTCGCCAAAATTTATTAATACATGAAAGAGAAAAGGAAAAATAAACGTAATATGAATTGTAAATCTAAGTTAACATCTTTAATAAAGTAGTGACAATATAATAATTGAACCGTCAATATATAGGTGAACACAAGGGAAAAGAAGAAGAAAAATCATTGAATGCCAAAATGAGATTTGGATGGAATCAAAGTCACCATCACATAATTTAAGCAATTCATTGTAGGAGAATTAATACAATAATGAATTGAATAAAATAAAGTAACACATTGTTATTCTGTTAGTTGTATAAGTATGTCTTCGTTTGACTGCTGAGCTATTTCGTTAATACTTAAATTGAATGACGAAGCAAAATAGTGTCACTCCTACTGATTAAAAGGCCTTGTCTTGGCCTATAAGATATTTTGTCAAAAACCTATCTATATATAATAGGAGAAGAAAAAATGCCACATGTCAGCATCATAAATTTTCAGAATTTTAAATAATATATAATTAAATATTAAATAGGATGATGTAACTGATCTGTATTTAAGTGATTAAAATAATTAAAATATTAAAAAAACTCCCTTTTTATATGAAAGATAATGAATAATTCTTTATTTAATTACTCCAGTTATTTTTAATTCAAAGCATTGTGACAATAGTAGAAGAACGAAAAGTCGTGCAAAAGAAAAGCTTTCTGGCAGTTTTGCCAGTAATTTTTTTATAGATATAAAAAATAACTTTATCAAGATTTTCTTTTAATAAAATTTGAGTTTAAATTCAAATTCAAATCATGAGAATAGTAGTAGAAAAAATAATCCAAACGAAATGCTTCTTACAAATTTTTGCGGTTATGCCAGCTTTTTAAAAAAAAAAAAAAAAAATTGTCAGTTTTTCTTTTAATATAATTTGAATTTGAATTTGAATGAGATTGAATTCTTATTAAAATATTAATAATCAGTTACCGTTTTCAAATTTGAAACTTATAGAATAACTTTTCTCCTATTTCTCAATATTTGTAGATTTGAAACTAATACAATAACTTCTCCCTTATTTCTCAGTATTGTCTTTCTATTATCTTTCATTGTGAAATGAGATGTTTTTTTACTTTCACATATCTACCAATGTATGCAAATAGATAAATACATTATATAAAATGAAAAGCAAACGCCAGAAGATCTAAGGAGATGAAGAACCAAGGAAATAAAAGAAAGACAAATTCATAAAGGAGAAACGAAAATCTCATAAATTCAATTGTCATTCTCATGAAGGTAAAGTTGAGAATTTACTGGATTTAAATTAGGAATTTTGAACTTAAATAAGGCTTATAAAAATTTAATTGTAAAGATTTGTTGCAGTAATTAATACAATCAATCTATTATTGTGATGTGATCTATAATTATCTTGGAGACTTTTAAAATAGGTTTTACTTCTTAATTTAGTTGATGCATGTCTAGAGAAAGTGAAGCTATTACAACAGATTCGGATGCGGATTGGATGTGGTTTACTTTGATGTCTAAGTATTTCTTTTATCTAAAATTTTGATTAAATTTACTTGATAAGAGTCACACATCTGGGAATTGACATGAACGAAAAGAACAACAATAATTCGCCACACTATAGTGACATGTTATGTTATCACTTATACTCAGAGGCGAATCTAGGGTTTTTCAAACATGGGTGCACCCAGAAAAATGTATTAAGTGGGAATTGATCCGAACATGGATGCATCAAGAAAAATGTATTAAGTGAGAATTGGTTCTTCATCCTCAAGGTAAAAAGCTCAACATTTAACCACGTGGACTAGATAGACTTCTTATAGCACGGGTGCAAGAATATAATAATATACAAATTTTAGAAAATATATACATAAAATATCTAGTTTTCCGAAGAGACCACGGGTTCCGGTGCCCTATTTTT